>JAMLFT010007621.1:0-14598 GCA_026544285.1 Pachyrhizus erosus | reverse complement strand
TTTTTTTACTAGTTATTTTTTGAAATTTAATGATTAAGATTAGTTATTCATTATAATAATTAAATTTCAAAAAAATGGATGATAAAGATTATGAGTAACTTTTTTAAAATTATTCTTGAAGTAACTTAATCTTTCTTTATATATATTCTCTCTTTATTTCTTATTATAAGGTCAAATTTAAAATATTTCATGCATTAATTATTTTAATTTTTTTTAATTAAAGTCAATTTTAGAATAACATGATAGTGAGATAACATAATTTATTAATTTTTGTTAATTATATTCACTTGGTAGTTTGTAAAGAATATTAATTGAAGGCAAATTTAATACTTTCAACTAAATTAACTAATTTTCTTAATCCTAATATATTAAAGAGGTGTATTGGATTAAGATTTCAAAGAATTCTTTTAAAAAAATATATAAAAAATCAAAACTTTTAAATAATATAAATAAGTCTTGTAATATTCAATTAAGATTATCAAGATTTTTAATGAAAGTGAACAAAATTCGATGATATTTAATTAATATTTTTTTTACAACTCATAAAAAGTTTTATAGTATTCAAAAGTATACTAATTTTGATGTATTATTTTTTAAGATAAATATTGATATAATTTATAACTTTTCAGTAGAACATATACATATTACCCTCATTAAACAATCTAACACAAAACTTTGAGATTTATATAGATCTTTATCTTTTTTTGTTGGTCATTAGATTTTTTTTTCTTTTTATCACACATGTTCCTTTCTCTTTATGTTAAAGGCGATAAGATATTCATACTTTTTTTCGTTTTTAGTGAATTTTCAATTGATCCAATAATTTTTTTTTTAACATTACTAAATAGTGAAGACCATAACTTTGAACTTACTATTCAAATCCTAAAAATGAGATCATAAAAATGTTAATATATGAAAAATTAATATAGAAGGATATGAAGTTAAAATTAATTAATTATTAAAAGATTAAAAAATATATTAATTTTATTTTTTTATTTAAATCTTATCTTTTTTTTTATTTTTTCATTAACTTTAGTAATTTTAAATATTTTTAAAAATTCATACGTTCATCTTTTTTTGTTATTAAGGAGGACAAAAGTTCAAAAACAAACTGTAACTGAATATTATTGGTCAAGGGAAGACCCATAATATCTTTACCTTGTAAAAAAGCACACCTCACGACATGAAGTCCTATATTTGTCAAATGAGCTAAAGAATTTCTTATAATTTGATAAAATCTTCACATTTTTAAAAAAAAAATTTAAGATATAAATCCATTAAAATTTAAATTATAAAAATTTAAGCATAAAAAATCTTTAAAAAAAATTTGACAAATCATGCCAATCTTTCACAATCTTTTATTTTAAAATACCTAATACTTTTATGTAAAAATATTTTTTTAAAATTACAATCTAATACATCCCTTATTTAATTAGTTCTTATAATAAGTAGCTGAGAAAATATTAATAATTAATAATTACGTGTAACACGTGACATCTATCATCTCGAAAATACGAAAGAAATGTATCCTACTATACACAAGATCATCAACAAATGAAAAATGGAAACAAGTACATATAATTGGAAATATGAAATAAATGTATCCTACCATACAAGTACTTATTATTAATCAATAAATTCTTCCATATACACCCATAAGGTTCCACACCTTAGCTAATAAGAATAATTGAATCAACTTTGTTATACATAATACATAAAACTTGGAATATCCAATTGCTCTCAAGTTTAACATGCACCACCACCACCACCTCCTCCACCTCCACCACCTCCTCCCCCTCCTCCTCCACCACCACCACATCCTCCCCCTCCTCCTCCACCACCACAAGCTCCTCCTCCAATAATCCCACCCATCGTCGCACCGTGAGAATGATGGTGGTTGTGGTGGCCAAAACTACCACCACCACCACTTCCAAATGCTTGCCTGCCTGCAGCTACTCGGCACAATGTCAATATTAAACCTAAGGCGAATACACAGACAACTACTATTATAATTATTACGAATGGATCCATCTCACATAAAATCTCAAATTGCTTATTAAATCCTCCATCTTTGTTATTTTTATAGTCCTCCCACTGCGCCATATATACACGACTTTGTCGTTATGTTTACTTGTCTTACCTTATGAGAACCTGCTTGGCATGTTAACATTAGTTTATTGTGCAAGATACGTAACTTGTTACGCGCTGTTTATACCCTATCGGTTTTCACGAGATCAAGATTGACCAATACTCGGTCTTCGGACAATTTCTGTTATAAACTTGTCTCTATGTGTGTTTTAGTGCGATTACTTTTGAGTACTAAACAAAAATTCGTATTGTGCATTCCATGAATTGTCATGCTTTATTTTTTATCTCATACCACTTAAGAGTGATTATATTTATATAGTATTTATTTTATTTTATTTTTCTCTCTCTTTTTTATTCCATCACATCACATATCACATTTCACTCCCCCTCCTTTTTTTCCCGTCTCTTACACTTATTCACCCAAAATTGAGGTGAACATTCGATGTCTAATGTGTCATTTTAGCAGTAGGTCCCTAATTTATCTTTGCGTTCGAACTTATACTGTCCGTATTTGATTATTCAAATTTTGTGGGCAGAGGATTAATGTAAGCCATTTATTTGTTTTGAGGATGAAGATGACTATACGCGCATCATTTACGTAAACGATTTCCTTTATAATTAATTAAAATTCTACTTTGATAAATATCACATTTATATGTGTTCAATTAGTATTTGAAGGTTGAAAATGTTTTCAAAATTATCTGTATTTCCCCCTATTCTCAATAACCAATATAAGTCTCGCAAAATGGTCGTTGTAACTTGGAACGTGTGGGAGCTTTGAACCAGTATTACTGTATTAGATTAGGCATTTTTTTTTTAATCTAAGCTCCTTTAAGTTTTATGTCATGAACCAACAAAATAGAAAAATTCGATTAACCTAAAATTTCTTTTATTTTTTATTTAACAAATACTTTACATATATATGTAATTAAGGAGAAATTAAGTACTTAAATTTTTATTTATTTATATACAAATAAATTAATTAATATATATTTGACATAAAAAAAAAACAATTTTCTTTTATTAAATTACGGGTGCACGCGGACATTGCATGATAATAATTATATTATTGGATTGAATTCATGCTAATTTATTTGAAAATATTTGACGTATCCAGCAAAAAAATTATTTGTTTACTAGAATCTTTGTGGGATAAATATAATGAATCTAGGAAATTAAAATCAAATTCCATCATCTACAGTTCGACGATGACCTGTGGTATGATTAGTTCTATGATGATGAAATGTTGCACCATAAGTTCCAACAAAAGTCGAGGTTTTAGTTGCTACACCGTCTTTGGAACCACCTTGTTATCTTTCATTGCTATTGTATTTGTTATCATGCATCTTTGTTCTTTTTACCTCGAGAACAAAAACTTCCCACGTTTACGTTGTAGCTAGGCTTTGAGTTTTACACTCAGTCTCCTATGTTCTGTATATAAGGAAAAAGCCAAGCACCAATTTTACATCAAAAGTAGTAAAAATTGTAACAGTTGGCATAAGTTCGAATAAGTAGTCTAAGCAAATTGGTTTTAACAGTTGGAATACCTATGACTTTATGACACATATGTCAACTGTTATTACTGTGTAAAATACTCCGTAGAAAATTGAATAAAAACAACTAAGCAATGACATCTATAAGGCTTTTAAAAAGGAATATCTAGAACTATGATTTTGCATATACCTTTATTTTCACCAATCTTTATTCTAATTGAATCTTACGTCATACTTCAATTGTTAATTATCCCTTTAATTTTATTAAAAGACATGGGTCATGGTCTATTAATGTTTTTTTCCTAATTTAATCCTTATTTGATCATGTAAGACCTAAATTAAGGTAAAGGATAATCCATAAAGAGGTTGATTAAAAATTACTAATCTAATTAAAAATTCTAACATGATTGATCATATTTTGTCATACGAATTTGATTACTTCACAATTCGGTTAATTAAGAGTAGATGGTTGCTGTTGAATAATTAACTAGTATTCAAAGTTATCAGTACTAAAATAAACATTCAAGGTAGTAAAGGAATCTAATAGATTGAATAACGAAGAGATTCAATTATAAAAGAAAATTGAGTTTTAACTAACTATAAGTATAGAAAATTATAAAATAGTAAAAAAAATACATGAAAACAAGGAGGAGAAACTTTACAATTAAAGACCCTCCATGATGATCTTCATGTTCTTCCTAAGTCTCATTCTCACACACAGTCACTTTTTCACTTAAAGTATTATACTTTTGCCACATAGAGTAAAAAATACCTTCTTCACACTTCCTACTTTCTATTTATAATGAAAATTTGAGCCTGGAATGTGGAGTTTAGCTTGATAATTTTTAATTGGGTGGCTAATTTGAAATTTGAAATCTCCAAGTGTCTTCTCTAATTAGCGTGATTATGTTATGGATTAACATGATTGTACTTGAATTTGATGTTAATCCTTGATTTTGTGAAAAATACAGGATGATCATATTCCTTCTTAAGAGCCTTAAATCACTTGTTGTGCTTAGAACAACCAAGTTAAGTGTTTGGCACAACCATTTTATTCAAGAATGTCCTTTTAGTCTTCAAATGGTAATCTTTAAAGCTTTTTTTTTTGTCCTTATCCTCTTGAGCTATTGTTTGTTGTAAAACTTAGCCAAAATCATGAATTTTGCTAATAAAATGAAGCAAAAAATCACTTTTTGACACATGCAACATATGATTTATCATTGCACAAACTTTATCTTTTAGTTTTTACACTTGAATATCAACCATTTAAATCTTTATACAAGTAGTTTCAATTCTGTTTTTGTGTCTACTATTAAAAATCTTAACATCATTAATAGTGGATGATGTGGTGTTGATGTGTGTTACACTTCATATTTTAGTCCTTATAGTTACACTATTTTTATGATTTAGTCCCTATACTTGAACAATCCTTACAGATTACTCTTTAACTTAGAAATTATTCATTTTAGTGCATTTTCTAGGTTTTTATTTTAATCCCTATCAACACTTCTTCCTTTTCTTTTTCCTCCTTTTTCTTCTCTTGTCCCTTATTTTTTTTCCTTCTGTTTTTTTTTTCTAACACTTTCCTACTTTTATTTTGTGGCTTTTGTTTCTTTTAAATCTTCTTAGATCAATTAGTTTTCATTGACCTTAAATCAAATAATCTTGAGATTATAGATTGTCAATGCACTTCTTGAACATAACGAGATAGCCTATAAGTAAAAATTTGTGTGACGTTCCTTACAATAGGAATGAATGCTAACAAAAATCACTACTCATAAGTGTTAAGACTCAATGATGCTTATAAATTACTAATATGTTTTCAATTAATTTAGACCTTTTTTCAACAAGCACACTAGTCAATCAAGTAATAAACTCAATAAGTAGGTGTCATTCTTTACAAAAAAAAAATCAAAAGATAATTAACTTTAATTTAACTTATAAGTGTTATTAAAAAGAAGTAACTATGATGTCATGATCATTAGTACTTTGAAAATCTACAAATGCAAAAAAAAAAAAAAAATACTATTATGCTTATAACTTTTCAAAAAAATTTATATTATAAGAAGACTAATTATAAATTAGTGATCTTTTTTAGTCACTCTTTCTTTTTTTTTTTTGGTTCAATATAATTCAAACATATTTTGAAAGTTGATATCTTATGTATTATAAACTCCAAATCTTTTGATATAATAAACCAATGAAAAGAACGGAAACAAGTACACCTACAAAAAATAATGAATTCTTCTATTCACCCATAACGTTCTAAACCTCAGCTAACAAGAATCGTTGAATCAACTTTATCATACACAAAAACTTGGGATATCCTATTGCTCTGAAATTTAACATGCACTTCCTCCTCCTCCTCCGCTCTAACGGTAGTGCCCTAATAACACGACCCATCATTCCCCAATAATCCCACTAACGGCACTGAGAATGATGGTGGTTGGTGAGCAAAACCACAACCCCTTCCAATGCTTGTCTGCCTGCAACCCTCGCCACAATGTAAATATTGCACCGGAGGTGAACAAGCAGACAACTAATATGATAAATATTACGAACTGTTCCATTTCACATATAAAATCTCAAAGTGCTTATTAAATTAAATCCTCCATCCATCTTTGTTACGAGTTTTATATTGGAGTAAAATAAACTATTTCATGTCATATTCAAGTCTTGAAATTCTCTCACTTAATAAATTAGTCCTTAATCCTTAGATTGGATTCTCTTCTAGTGCTTCGGTCCTAACCATCTTTGTCATTTTGTAGTACTCCCAGTCCCACTGCACCATATAGGGTTGACTTAGCCGTTGTGTTTACTTGTGTTTACGAGAAGCTGCTTGCATGTTACGTTATTTTTTGTGCGATATACGCGTTGTTTATACCTTGTCGGTTTGACGAATATGATGATCAATATTGACCAAGACTTGGTCTGTGGACAAAATTTCCTATAAACTTGTCTCTACGTGTATTTTGTTGAAATTCTTTTTTGTGAGTGCGGAAACGAAAATTCGTGTTGTGCATTTCATGAATTGTGATGTTTGCTTTCAAACTTCCACTGTCCATATTTTGATTATTCAAATTTTGCTGGTATGGATTAAGCTAAGGTATTTATTTCGAGGATGAAGATGACTATGCCCGCCATTTTCGTAAAATAATTCCTTTTTAATTAATTAAAATTCTATTTAGATATGTATCACTTTAATATGTGTCAATTAGTATTAGTATTTGAAGGTTGAAAATGTTTTCAAGATTACTCAGTATTCATCCCTATTTTCAAATAATCAAATAATAACATAAGGTTCCCCAAACCGATCCATGTAAGTTGGAATTACGTGTGGACGCTTTGAACCACGACTGTATAAGTTTGGGATTTTTTTTTTTAATAAGCCAAGATTTTTTTTATTGAAATTAGTGGTGTGTTTGGTAGAATGAAAATAGAGAGGAAGAAGAAGGAAGCAGAAAAAGAGAGTAAAAATAGTAGAATTTTGCTAGTTTTGTAGAGTGAAATTGTAGGAAAATTTTCAAAATATGTACTGGGATCCACCGAAAAATATTTCTAGCAAATTAAGCAAAGAATTGTGCGAAAGTATATATGAGAACTACAGCAAAAAGTGCATAGTAGCCAGTTCAATTTATCATGGCAGCAGCTTCCTTCTTCCATAGTTTTTCAATATTAATACTTAGTATATAATAAATAAATAATAATAATATTATTATTAGAAATAAAAATAAATATAATATTAATAATAAAAACAAAAACAAATAATAATAATAATAATAAATAATAACATAATAAAACATAATACTAATAATATTAAAAATAAATAATTATAATAACATTTTTTATTCAATATTAATTCTTTTCTCTTTTTTTTTACTTGTTAAATAATTTTAATTTAAATATCTCTTTTCTGTTTTTCGTGAACCAACAACTTTTATTTTCGTTCTATGTTTCACTTTTTTTTATCTATTTTCTTTTATTCCCTCTCTTTCTTTTCACACATCCAAACAATGGGTAAGTGAGATCATACGAAATGCTCACTTAACAAAGTTTGGGAAATTTGGTCAACTAAGTTCCTTTTAAGTTTTATTCCATGAACGAGCAGAAAAGAGCTATATTCGTTGAACCTAAAATTTATTTTATGTTTTAAAGAATTAGTATTTTAGACATATGTAGTGAAGGAGAAATTAGAATACTTAAATTGAGAATCAGTATGGTGTAACATAATTTATAGATAATCTTATTTTTTTAATAGAGTTTTTATTTTATTTTAGTTTTTTAATTTTTTTTATTTTGGTCTTTAAAAAATTTTATTTTAATTTCTATTATCAGATAATTTTTAAATTTTAATTTTTAATTTCTTTTAAATGATAATATAACAACGATATTAATAATCCATTAATTCATATATTATTAAAAAATTTAACAAGATAATTTTATATAATTTTTTTTGTTAAATTGTATTTTTAAATTTTTTATTAATTGATTTAACATTATTAATATTTTTAAATAAATAAAAATTTAAAAACATAATTTACCAAAGAAATTACGCAAAAATGTCAAGTTGTTATTACAAAATAAAAATTTATTAGATCAAAATTAAAAAAAAAATTATATTTTAGAGAGTAAATTGATGTTTAAACTAAAAAAAATTATCATTGAATTGAATTCATGTTAATTTATTTAAAATATTTGACCTATTCAGAAGTCCAAAATACAATTTTGTGCTCCCACCGTTGCAGTTTCATTTTAACAACCCACTTTTGACACTAAAACTAACAAAGTAGAGAACCCTATTACCAAAAGGTCTACAATATAAATGTTGGTTGTCCTTTTCAGTAAATATTTAACGTTTAAAACTGACTTATACAATTTAAAGCAGTGTATATACTGGGTTAGATGATTCTGGTTGGTGCCAAAATTTGAAGCGTGAGGATTGGTGCGTTTGTCCTTGAGAATATGGACGATTCAAGTTCGTTTAATATATATTTTTTATTTACCGAGAAAAAGTGCGTTTAGTTTGTACAAGGATTTGAGCATTCTTCGAAGATCTATTTAATAAAATTTAGATTATTAAAAAGAAGAAATGGAGATGCCACTACTGATTCTGGGTAGCAGTAGATGGTCCCTTTTATTGTAATTTAGATTTGTGAATCTTAGCTCAATGCTGTAAGGTTCTTCTGTGTTTATATCTAGAACAACGATCTATATTTGATTCTTTTTGTGTATAAAATATTTTTGAACTAGTAAAAACTATACATCGAGAATAAAATTAGTTTTTAATATAGTGAATTGGGTTGGCAGACATCGCAATTTCTGATCCAGAAAAACAAAAAATTGCCAAGAGGAGAGATATCGGGGTGTTCAGATTCTCTACAGTCCTATAGAAAATGGAGATCTCCGGTCATCGTTCTGACACGTGGAATTAAGTAAAATCAATGGCTACAAAACGCAGACAATCGAATGAAATGGAACGGAGAGCATGACTCTTGTAGACTTGGCTCTCCTGGGACCACTGTTGCTTCATTATTCAATAATTTACTTTTTTTTTTAGTATAATTATTTTTTATAATTCTAAGACCGAGTCGGAGGATAACGAGGGAAAAAAGAAGAGTAGAATAAATTGAATTTATAACATTTTCACATTATATACATTCATGCAAGTAGTGCTACTAATAAACCATCTGGTGCTAAGTACTGGTCTGCTTTTGATTTATCTGAATTTTATTGTTTTTTAAATTAATTTTTTTTCAAACAAAATGGAATGTGCATTTTATTATTTATATATTTCCTTTCATAAAATTCTAAACATAAAAATAATATGATATTTCTAATTCTTACAAAAATATATCAATCAAAAACAAGAAAATAAAATAAAAACCAAAAAACCCGAACAATAAAAATACTAAACTGAAAACATACAGTATACATTTATAATTATGTTGACGATGGAACCTCAGTAGCTAGTCACCACCGCAACCTCCACCGCCACAACCTCCACCTCCACCACATCCACCGCCACAACCTCCACCTCCACCACATCCACCGCCGCCGTCATCATCAGCACCATCACCGCCACCACCTCCACTTCCATGATAACTTGTGGGAGCATGAGTTCCACCACCACGTCCACCTTTGATTCTACTGGGGCTTCCTTTGAAGGGATGATGTTGCTGAACATAGTTACTTGTATCAGTTTTATCATTTTTATGGAGACCTTGCAACCCTCCGTTCATCTTGTATATGTTATCATCTCTTTTCCTTCTACCTCGGAAGCAGAAACACCCCATGTCTTTGATCTTACTGGCCTCGAGTCTCATATTCTTATATTCTTTATACAAGGTAAAAAGTCAAGCACCCACTTTACACGCAATGGGTTGTAAATTTCTATGCAAATTTTTGTCAATCTCTCATAAAATGTTTTGTTCATGAATAATACAAGTTTTTTTAATTTTTAAATATTGAGATTCAAATAAAAAAAATCAAAAGTAAAGTCATATTAGAAAACTTGTTCTAATAAGTTCTCAAATGAAAATAAATCGCTGTAACATGTATGCAAAAGAATTGTAACCAAAGAATTATAAATCAACATGTTTCTTTATTATAGATAATTATTTTATGAAATATAAGTTCTATATTCATTTCTATGCAATTTTTTGTTTGTTAGAGTTGAAAGTATATGCAAAATATATATTTTTTTCTATATCATTTTAAATGAGTAGTAAGACTTTTTAATTACTATACAACATCATTTATATGCATATTTTTAAATTACATAATCCTACTAATAAATCAACTTCAAATAATATAATAAAATTTATTATTTAATAATATAAATTAAAAATATTTTTTTAAATATAAAACATTAAGAGCTTTAGACAACTAGGACACGATATCAATAAGTATTCATTTTGTACAAAGTCCCAGGATGATAGTAATAACGTGCAAAATAAAGAAGTTATTCTTCAGGTTGAGTCTATGCACTTCTTTAGTTCAAAAAATAAAAATTTTGTTATGACATCCATATATTACTTTGGAGACATTGAAGAAATTTGATAAATTGATGATACTACATTTTGAGTGTTTTTTTTAAGTGTATGTGGGTTGTAATTAACACTAGTGTACAAACCAATGAATTAGTTAGGATTTACATTGATGGACCTTCTCAAAGTGGCTTATAAGGATGAGTCTTTCATCATGATATACCAAGTAAAAAAAATGTTTCATGTTAATATCATTCCAATGAAAGGTGGTTAATGATTCTCCCCTCCAAGAAAAAAAGCATGCATGGTACCTAGGAAAATCAAGATTCAACCCTTGATAGATTCTACTCCTTTTTTCTCAAAATTAATGCTAACTATCATTGAGAAAAATGAAATGGATGGTGTACATGTCACTCATAATGGTCACCAAGACATGGGAGAACATATGACTAGTATATTGTTGAAAGATTTTATTTTAGTTTAATAAAATATTTTAATAAATTTCTTATGAAAATAAGTGTGAACTTTTCTTTCGATTTTCAAGACAAACCCCTTCATATGCTCACTCCATCACTTTATAATGTCTCTCTACATATAGCAACCATCCAAATAAATAGCATGCCTTATGACACTACAACACAATCAACAGCACTTGAGTATTTTCAAAATTCACATACAGATTATCATATTTCCTTAAAGATGGATACCATATATAGAAAGATGTTAACGAATCTTTATAATACAGTTTAGTTGGTTGACCCTAAAACAAATCTAGATAAGAAAGAAAGGAAAATGAGAAATTATATGTTTTCACTTCCATCAATGGTGTCCACAATGTACACAACAACAAAAATCTTCCTTGCCTAGCCATTGGCTGCCATGAAAACGAACATTGTGATCATCATAATCATATACAAGTGAACATAATATGTGCAAGGATAAACTAATGAAAATATACATAGATATGCAATTAAAGCTTATTAAAATAATATGAAATAACATCACTTAAAAATATAAATACATTTATCCTCCAAGTCCACGTATAACGCAGGGTTTACAAAGACCTTGACCTCATGTGAGATTCACTCATCCATCTATTCTTCATATCCATTGATAGCTATTAGAGACGGGTCAAAAGGTAAAGGTTTGTGGGCTGACTCGCATAGCCCACAACCCGGGTACAAGTACTAAAATTTGAAGCTCATTTGAAATACAGACTATTTTACCTGTCTCGTTTAACCTGTGAACTAAATGGACTTACCCACGGGCTTTGCAAACTTACTCACAAACTTTTCTAATTTTGATGTTTTGTGATTTTAAATTTGTATTTACGTATTTGAATTTAGATTTAATAAACATTGAAATTTAAAACTTTATATGGTTGGTTGTATTGTTTACATTTTTATTTAAATATATAATACATATGTTAAGATAATTGAGAATTTATTTTGACTAAAAAAAATATTTCATATTTATTTTAATTTTTAATATTTAAAAAATAAAAATTCTTAATGCGAACCACGAGCTTATCTATTTATCTGCAGGCTACGTAAAGTGAGTGCATGCCACAAAAAATGGAATCCGTTAAATTTGCAACTAGATGGACGGACTTAATCCAACTCTAACAGCTATCTTACCAATCCCGTCAACACTAGGTTGAAGATTGCACACCCACCCACGACTTACATGCTTGTTGACAATGCTAATATAATTATAAACTTATGCATGGATGCATGTACATGACATCAACATCAACATTCTCAACTCAATAGTTCAACAACATTTCATCATGATGTACTTGGTTGCTCTTACGGTTTAAGACATGACAACCTTATACCTGATATCTCCACTATGACCTACCTCAAGATATTATTATTTATCAAAAGCAACAACAACTAATCACAACTTGACAACTTGTTACAACAATATCACAATTCAATGCTTTTGTATTTTGATATCCCTAAAGTAAAGTTTACTTAAGAGTTAACTTTCTTAAAGTTAAAAGAAAGATTTTGATACTTGGTTCAAATTGTGGCACTCCATATAGAGGATCAATCCGTTTGGAGGTTTAACTAGCACTAGCATGGTGTTTAGCACCAGTCATGGACTCCCTCCTCAAGATCAATCCATTTAGGGGTTTAACTGGCTCTTAACGTGACCTTTCAACGTTTAGTGTCAAGTACCCAAGGGAGCACCCATTTCAAAATATAAGGTGGCGCTTGGTGTTGCTAAAACTTAGTCGAGTGAAGTGCTTAGTGTGATCATTCCCACGCTTAATGCATCACAAACTTGGATATATATTTCCAACAACTCACAAACAATGCCTAGCGCGTTGAAGATGCCCTTATAGTCCTAAGGTGTTCATCTTCATATATGGTCTGCACTTAGTGTCCATATAGACACGCTTAGCACGCACGAGGCCAAGGACAAATTTGTCCCTAGGGGTCACCTGCTTATCAAAACCCAAATCAATTCCACTCCATCTTAGTATCTCAACCAAAGTTTATAAACATCAACAATGCATTTCCAAACAACTACTAATATCTTATTTGAAAACATCTTATAACCTCCAATATATATATTCTGCAGTTTTAAAACCTTATGAAATCACGTAAAAAAAAACTATTAATACTAATTAATAACTATGCCACCGTCTATGACATCACCACCACCTCTGACTCCGCTTTGTTGAGCATGACTACTTATATCAGTTTTATGCGAAACTTGCAATCCTTCACTGCTCTTGTATTTGTTACCATCTATAATTACTTTCCACCTTGGTAGCGAAAACACCCCATGTCTTATATGTTATAAAGGCTTTTGAGTCTCAGTTTCCCACATCCTTTAAATAAAGTAAAGTGACGTGCCAACTTCACTCGATAAGTGTTGTAAACTAACTCTATGCAATTATTATGAATAGTGATGTCACTGAAGTTGTAATGTTTGAGAACATCCATTCCCATATGTATACAAATTATTTTGGAATGAAAATTTTCTCTTACCCATAGATGTTTGCCAGAGATAGTCATAGGTAACCTTGATCAAGTATTCAATTTGTTGCATTTTGTAAAAAGTTTCTTTGTGACAAATAGCAAAAAGCATTTGTCTAAACGTGGTAATGCTTTTAAATAAGAGTTAATTCTTTTAAAATTAGTGATCCATTTTGAAGAATAAAATAAAAAATTGTTGTTATTAATTAAAAAATTAACAGTTAAGATGTAAATAAGTATATAATTAATTATATATGTTTATATATTGAATTAAATTTTCAACTAATAATTTTTTAAAAAATATTTATAAGTTCTCACTTTACATTTTAATTTTTATTTTATTTTAAAGGAGTTAAATTATACTTTTTAAAATTCATAACACAATGTATCATTAATTTTGTGGAAAATAGTGAAGAGAAAGTGGTATCTAGACATGACAAAATTATTAGATAGTTTTGAATATTTTATATTCATGGATCTTGCTAATATCTTTGTTATACATATTTAAGTTTTTAATTTATAAAAAATCAATGCCACATAATTATATATCATATGAATACTAATTAAAATCATGACATAGGGATGATAAGTACAATTGAGATAAGATATTATACTACTTAAGAATAACAAAAATCCTCGTATTTATGGATATATATTTGAACTTGTCTCAATGTTGATGAAGAATATTTATTTTGATTAAGTATGAATACAAATATTATTCAACTTTTTAAAACAAAAACAAAGATGGACAATTAATTACATGTGTTTTGTCTTCGTACATCCTCATTTTCAAAAACTAAAGTTATTTTGTTTTTCTTATTTATTTTGTCTTTTTATGAGACTTGACATATTTTTATGTAACGAGTTAAATTATCTTATAACTCATTATATTTTTATGACTTATTCAATTAATAATATCTAAAATTAATTTTAGATTTAAAATTAGATTATAAAGATGTATAAAAAAATTTAGACTATTAAATAGTAATCATTTAAGTAGACATAGAGCATAGAATATATATATATTTAACAATAACAACA
>JAMLFT010007620.1:0-14600 GCA_026544285.1 Pachyrhizus erosus | reverse complement strand
GTGTGCTCTTCCGATCTATATTTTTAGAATTTTATTTATTTAAAATAATTAATAATATTAAAAATAAAAAATTAAAAAATATAATTTAACAAAAAAATTATATAATTATTTTATTAAATTTTTTTATGACGTGATAAGTCAATATTAACATTATCATCATTACATTATTATTTAATAATATTTTTAAAAAATTAAAATTTAAATTTAAAAATTAAATTAAAATAAAAATATTTATAAAATTAAAATAAAAAATTTCATATTTTTTAGAACTCAGAATTTAATAAAATAGATAATTGTTATACATGACAACTCACAATTGAACAGGATCCTCTGAAGTTAAGAGACAACTGCATGATAGTGTAGTTCCTATCCAATAATTCATATTTATTTGAAATAAATTATCGAAGTTTACTATAAAATTGTCTACCATTAATCATTAATTGCACTTTGTGCAGCTCAACTTTAAACTGCTCCATTGACAAGAGAGATAAAATTTGTTTACTAATTAGAAATTATTCTGTATATAATTTTTAAAGTAAGTATTACAAAAGTTTAAAATTTTAATTATATGAAAATTCTTGATTAAATGACAGTTGTAAAAAACATTTACACTAATATTATGTTTTAATTAAATTCTTAAAGAGTTTAATTTTAATTCATTATTATTAATGTTAAAAAATTGACACCGACAATTTCTTAGAAATTATTCAAGATTTTTTAAATAATTATTATAAAACTTAATAATATTTTAATTAGAATTTAATTTTCTTCTACACTCTTACTATAAAAATTTGAACACTGTGAATTAATTAAAAATTACTCTAGATATTGTTAAAGTCAATAATCATGATAATATATTATTAAATTGTAGTATACTTTTTTTTATACAATTAATATATTTAAATTAAACTCTTTCATTTATATGATAATGTGTTATTAAATGACAATGTAAATAACATTTATTTTGTCTGCGTATTCCAATTAAACTTTTTAATAAAAATCACATGAACATTATCTCTTAAAAATGAACATATAATTTTTATATTTCAATATTAACTATTCTTATATAAGAAATATTAATTATATTCTTTAAAATACATTTTTTATAAAATTGATATATCCTTTATTTTTTAATAAAATAATTTAATTAGAATATACTAAAAATGTAAATATCATCTAATCATGATGGGCATACAACTAAAAGTTATTCATTTTGTAATAATTTTTTTAAAATTCATATTTAAGATAATTCTTAATTAATTGATTAATATTGTACAAAATATTATATTAATAATGTATTAAAATTAAATTTAATAAAATATTCGTAAATTTTACTCAATAACATGGGTTATACTTTACGTTCTACCAAAAAAATGGGTTCCACGCTATTTGTTCAATTTTCATACAATTTAGTTTTATAAAAACAGATTAGCTCAGTTTGGATCATAGTAGTTTAGTATTTTGTGATTATATGATAGCATACAAAATTTTTAAATTGTTAATATATGCATTATTTTTTTTATTTTTTATTTTTTATTTTTTTCGTCATCATGTCGTCATGTATTATATATATATATATATATATATATATTATATTATATTATAAAAGCTGCCAAAATTGTTTAATGTCTGGAAAATCTCTTTGAATGGCAGTGACTGCTCGTCAAAGCCGTTTTTAAGATTCCACAAATAGAGTTGTCTTCTGCCTTTGATTTGAATTTTGACTAATTCCTTTCTTTTTGGTACATTTAAACGTGAAGAACGAACATAAAATAATTGAATTTTTTTTAGATTTTCTTCTATACTTTTCACTTAAATAAGACATATTTTCTATCTAAATCAAACTTAGGATAAAAGATATTTCATCTCTCACTTATGCAAATCTAAATTATGATGTGGGGATTAACATTTTATGGTATGCTAATGAACTGTTATCCTAATAATTTTATAATTATTAAAAGAACTTATAAAATAACGATTGTCCAATTAATGAATTATAATGTAAGGAAGAAATTAAATTACCTCAATTCTTTTACTTGAACTAATTCTGATTCGTGAACTGATATCCTACAAACAAAGATTTTAATCATTCTGATTATTTACGTTACACCCAAATTTCTCATTTATCAAATATTTATCACTGATATGTTTAATCAGTTTATTTCATCATATAAATAAATGCGCTTTTTTTAATTTTCCTTCCTTTTTTGAAAACCTGAAAAAGAAACTTATCAAAGTTGGGATTAAGCAATTAAACTAATATTAATAGAATATGATTTAGTTGGAATACACAGGTTTTTTAAACTGTCATTCAATCATGAATTAAATATAACTAAAAATTCTTATTTATTATTATAATAATTACTTTAAAAGTAATATCTAAGATAATTTTTAACTAATAAATTACATAAAAATTTATACTAACAATTTAACAAAATTAATCATTACCTTTTATAACAAACAGCAAATAGGTTGCGGACGAGTTACTATTTTACTTTTATACAAAAGTAAAAAAATAAAATAATCATTTATACAAAGCTATAAAAGTTAAAATTATATATAGATAGAGAAATAGAAAAAAGATATTATTGTGCCGTAAATAAAAAGTATAGTCATCTCTTTATTGTGACCTTACATTGATAACCTTACTTTGGACCATTAGCCTATTTATTACTAAATTCTAAGGATACTTCGTTTCTTTGAATGATACGAAATATAGTGTCACCTTTAGTTGTTTATGATTTCGAAACTGAAAACAAAATATTTTTATTTTTAATTTTTAATTTTAATTCTTTAAAAATATTTATTTTAGTATTTATGGATAAATAATAACATAAAATAATTATGTAACAATATTTTAATAATTTAATAATTTATTATATTATTAAATAATTTAATAAAATAATTATGTGTAATTTATATATATTTAAACTTGCTTTGATCCATCATAACATATTTTTTTAAAATAAAAATTATAAAAAAAAACAAATTAGAAGTGTAGTAAAAAATATGAACAAAATATTTTAAAAATATAATATTTTTTTACTTCACAATCATCCATCTTTGATGAAGTGTACTCGCTCAACTTGACAGTGACAGTGCAATAAAAGTTTGAACTTAACATTGTACTCTAATTAATTCATCAGTTGTGAGAGCCACGCGCTAGATAGCGCGTGACAGAGTTTATGATTGAGATGAATCAACCATGTGGGACCACGTTCAAGAAGATGCTGAATTTTGATTCTCTGACTTTCATCAGAAAAGTAGTGAACTTTGAATGAATTTAGGCCATTAATTTTTAAATTTAATGGTAAAATTTTTATTAGATTATTTTTTTTAAAAAAAATCCTAAACATGTAACAAAGAGATTAATTTTCAAACACTATTTAGTGTTAAAATTTTCACACAATCTATTTTTTAGAAAAACTATCATTCTTAAAATAATTATTATAAAAAATTATCAAATTTATCATATATTATAATTTATCATTTGATGATAACTTAAGATTATTAATATACTATAATAAAATATTTTTATTAAATTTAAAATCACTAGTTTAAAAATTTTCTCAAATTCAATAACTTTTCCGTCACAAAGTCAAAATTTAGTGATATATTTAGATAGAAGAAAAGAAAATTCAGATAATAATATATTTTTATTTGTTTAACTAATGAGAAAGTGAAAAATAGTAACTTCTAAAGATAATATGTATATTTTTTAATTCAAAATTTTAAAACTTTCTGAATTTCTCTCCGTCGTAACAAAAAGACCAAAAATTGGAATAGAGTGGACGGGTCAGATCCACTCAGCACGGCGTTCAAATTTTATTGTTGACTGAAACTCTTGTTTGGTATAAAGAAATGGACAAATTTTTTACTACTGAAAAATGAAAATGATGCAAACCAGCTCTCACTCTTCCAATTCCACCTTCATCCTTTCAAAACATACAAATCCAAATTCAAAATGGCTGAATAATATATGTAAATAAATTTTATATTATAACATAATCACAAACGGTTATTTTGATTAATTTATTAATTTTTATAAGAGAAAATGGTATGTGAACTCATAGTGTAAAGAATTTTTATTTATACTACCAACCAATTTATCAACTAATCAAAGATTTTTATGTCTAGTTATTTTGGTAACTTTGAAATCATTCTTTGCTATTAGTTAATAATATAAAATATTTTATATTATTAGTGTGTAAATTTTAAATTTTTATATAATAATTATCTTAAAATTTACATAAAAAACTAATATTTAATTAATTAACAAAATAAAAATCATATTAGTTAATTGCCAATATAATTTTTTTAAACTAACAAAGAAATTAAATTCATTAAAAATTCAGGTAAACACGATACCACACTAAAACATGGTAATGTACCACTGATTAAAATATTTTTCAATGACGTGCACTATTTAAATAAGAAATGAAAAAGAAAAAAAATGTTATATTTTTACATTTTTTAAATATTTAATAAAAATATCAAATAAAATATTAAATATATTTAAGAGTTTAAAATCTATATATTACAATATAATTAGACTATCATCTAATTAAAAATAATATTAGATTTGATTTTTTAAGTGATTTTTTTACAAAATCAACAACTCTATCATAAATAAAATCATAGGCTCTGTAATAATTTTTTTTATTGCACTTTACTGTTGATTGCAATATATTATTTAATATTGATTAAAAATTATTAAAAATTATAATATTTTTATAGAAGTGTATTGCAAATATTTCATCCTTAATATATATGATAATTTATTATTAAAGGTGATAAAAACGAGTTATCTAGCCCTTTGTAGATCGAGAAAAAAAAAAGGACCAAAAATTTAGTTTGATCTTCTAGTTTTACATTCAAATTTACCTCTAAGTTGGTTGTGTACTTTTAGTTTAGTTTTTTTTTTTTTTCACTTTCTCTCAAAATTCAAGGTTAACAATTATTGTGATAATTTTTTTAAAATTAAATATGTTTTTAGTCTTTAAAACATTTATTGCATTTTGTTTTAATCATTAAGTTATATTTTTTTAAGTCCTTGAAATTTTAAAAATAGATAAAAAAATAGTCTTTCATCCTAATTCTATTAACATTTTTGTTGATATCTACCACGTAACATCCACGTTCGGTCATATGGATATTACATGTGACATAGATATTATGTGACATCAAAGATCAAAATAACAAATTTTAAAAATACAAAAATTAAAACCAATTCTCACCAAATCTTTAAGGACAAAAACTACAGTTTTAAAAATACAAGAATTATGACCAATTTTGACGAAAATTTATGAGAGCAAATATGTGGTTTTAATTTGAGTAAATATTTAAGAACTAAAAACACATTTTTAGTAGGATTTTTTACGAGGAATTCCTTTAATTTTTAATAAATAAAAAAAATGACAATCTAATGTGTTAAAATGAGATCACACGCTTTATTGAAGGAATAGGTTTCCAATGAAAAAGTCCTGCTTTTGGGTTATGGCTAAGTTGGTTTCAGATTTCAAGATTTTTTCAAATACTTTTAGTCTTGCGTCCAAGATGTCTACCCAACATTGAATGTTAACTACTAAAATATATGTTCATTTTAACTTATTTTGTTATGCGGTTTAGCCTCTTCTGGCTACTATAAAAGCCATTTTGCAAAGTCCACTACTAATAATGTGTTGAAAGATTTCTTCTCCCTACACTTAACTAATTTTTTCTTCAAAATTTCTTTGTTTTCACCATCGAGGAAACAACCTTTGAATGAGGAACTTGAAGAATCAATGGAATTAACATCATCTATCATTGTTTATGTTTCATCTATTATTTACTCATGTTTTGTGAAAGCCACTGTGGTTAAGATCAAATAAACCTTTTAGACTTCCTATGTAATCGAACCTTTTTATTATTATTATTAAATACAAGTTCTTTTGATTTGAAATGATCTACTCAATTTTTAATGTTTTTTTTATCAACTAATAATTGATAAACTAATTTTAAGTTATACACATAATGAGAAATATATATTGAACCAAGTTGATTGACTTGTATTAGCATGATCCATAAGAACTAGACTTCTTGAAGCAAGAGTTAATTATTATATTATGTATTTTCTTAGTTGTTGTTTTTTTTCTATTCACACTCTTATTTTTATAATTATTAAATATGTAAGTTAATCATTATAATATTTAAATAATTTAAATTATAATAATTATTAAATATGTGTTTTTATTCATGAAGATTTAATCAAATTTTTTTTAGTTTCTAAATTTTTTAAAATTATGATTTTAGTCTTTGAATTTTTTTAAAATAGATAAAATTGGTGCATGATGCCACATGGCTACCATGTGGTCGACAACTGGGATGCTACGTGCTGATTGGTAGCTATATCAACGAAAATGTTAATGGATTTAATGTGAAGGACCAATTTTACCTATTTTTAAAATTATGAGGACTTAAATAAAAAAACAGTTAAATTTAAGGACTAAAATCAGTTACAAATAAATTTTAAAGACTAAAAAATAATTAAGCTTTATTTTTATAACATATTTATTTTAGTATAAAATAAAAGATCAATAATTATTTTATTCTAATATTACATTTAGAAAAGGATTTCTGCAATTGTTTTAATAAGAAAAGTGATTATATATCATACTTGATTGTACTTTTTTTGTCACTTATTTTTTATATTTTTGTAAATATTTTCACCAAACTTTGAGATTTGTATATTTTGTTATCCAAAGGTGTTACTCAATTTTTTTTTTATAAAAACTTAATTATAATATAAGAGATAAAATGTATGAAATTTTAAAAAATTTTAAGATAATCACAACTATCATTTATAAAATTAATAGTGAGAGTATATATATTTAACTCTAATTTGATATAAAAGTCATTTGTAAAAAGTATAAAATTTCAGGATGAATAAGAATGCAATTAAGTTTAAGTGTTTATTTAAAAAGAAAATAGTAAAGCTTAAAGATAAGTTAGAATGAAATTAAAATTTATGAAGTTTATTTATAAACATGATAAAATTTAAGGATTAATTAAATAAAAATAAAATTATTTATTTATAAAAAAGGTAAAATAAAGTTAGGGAAAATTTAGTGTTTTTTCCCATAAAACAATGAGTATGAGTATCACTTTATTAAAATCGTAAATATGGTAAAAATATATTTAAAAAATAAACATAACAGTCCATTTGTTTAAATATATTTGTTAAAAAACAATTTTTTAATCAAATAAACATTTTTTTTACCTTTTTTTTTATGTATTTGTCTATTTTTTTTACTTTTTTAATAAACAAATCCTATCTATTTATTAAAAAATTATTTTTTAGAAAAATATTTATTTTAAAATTACATTTTTTTAAATTTTATTCAAACTAGTCTAGTATAAGGTCAATTTGTTTAAACTTGAAAAAATATTATTAATTTCTTATTAAAAATATGGGTTTTTTAAGAAATAAATAGGTTCTACTTCTTAAAAACAAATAAATTTATTTTAAAAGAATAAACAAACATTAAGAATTATTTATTTTATTAAAAGAATAAATTTTAATAACTAGGCTATATTTTCATTTAAAAAGATCTAAAAGACAAGACAAGAATGTAACTTCGCCTTTCTTCCATCCATCTCAAACACTTTTTAACATTGTTGAGAATGAAAAAAATAATGTTATCTAAATTACTAGTACTTCTTCCAATTTTTCCGCCAACATGATCTACAATGAAGAGAATTAACAAACAAAATGTTTTTAATTTATGTTATTTTATTAAAAACACGAAGAAGACGTGTCATCAGACTCTCCATCGAAGAAATTTCTAGACATATTAGAATTTGATCACAAATATTATCATAATATGGATGCATATCACCCGGGATTAGCATCATATATAAATTGTCAAGTTTCTTTTTCATTTTCTCTACCATATTGGCTTCCAGGAATATTTTTAATTGCAGATTGAATTTGAACAATAAAAAAGATTATATCATGATCAGTTTGCTTGAAAGACACAAACTTAGCATAAATAATGAGTTTTATTTTCCAAAAAGTGTGACATATTTTGAAGGTCCTCATAGTTCCTAAAATGTTGGGCTCTATGGACTGAAACATAAAGCTAAAAACCAACTTTCTTCCATTATTCTGTTGATGGCACTCTAGCAACATCTTTCTTCAAGTGTTCATGATGTCCTTGGCAAAAAAACCAGTTTCACATAATCAAACCAAGACAAATAAAACTTGCCATTTTGTTGAAAAATACAATGAGGCCCACTAAAAGCCAGATAAATAAGCCTTCTCACGAGGCTGAACTAGCAAGATAAGGAGTGATACAAAACTAGCAAGGAGTGATACAAAACTACTAAGGAGTGATATAAAATTATTGAGAAGACAATAACATAATAATAATAAAAAATTCAATTACATAGTATGTATAACATGAATAAATCCCTTAACTTGTAAGAATTAATAAAAAGTAAATAAATAATAATAAAAAATTATCATAATTACGTAAAAAAATATAAGATTTTGAAAAAAAATTTAATTAATTTATTTTTCTTATAAAAAAGGAGTCCAATACCCCATACTTATAAAAGGTTGATGAACCTATTAAGAGGCAAAACGGAGAAGATGCGAGGGCGAGACGACAGCCAGTAGATCTCACGCACTAAACAAAAATAGTACCAAAATAATACTAAACAGTATATTCATCAAAAGAGGGTTACAAAGTAGTACAAAAGAATTCCTATATTACTACTAGATATAATAAAAATCAGTCTTTAGAAGAAAATAATATTTCTATCAATTCAAAACTGATTTTGAAGAAAAAATAGTTTTAAAAACTGGATCTAGAGGAAAAACCATTTTTAAAATCAGTTTTGAACTTTTATAACCACTTTCTAAACTAGTTTTAAAGTTTGAAGAAACTAAAACCAGTTTTAAACTGATTCGCATCAAAACCAAATTGGTTTAAAAATGAATTAAATATTATGACTTTGTCATAAAACAAGGTTCATTAAACCAATGAATGAGTTTTTTAAAATAATTATTAATTTTCCAGGACTGGGTGACCATTGCTTTTTTATGGTGCAAATCTCCTAATATAGGACACTGTCTTCATTAACAAAGGAGATGAATTCCTAGCAGATAGCAAGTACAATACTATACTATTGATACATTCACTGGGGTTGGCTTAATAATGAAAGTTTAATACATTGTAGAAGCCAATGTATCTGCATTCCGGAATCACTTCTAATACTAAATAACTATATCTACCAGTGGCTCCAATCGTGTTCCATGCCTAAACATTTTCTAGTTAATATTCCATTTTGGTGAAGGCATCAATTCATAAAATTCTATCACAGACCTTAGATGTAGATATACACCTTTGAAGAAAAGAAAGAAAATGCATAATAGATCGAAATAATAAATAATATTACAAGAAAAATATGTGATGAATGTAAAAATCAAGATATATATAAAAAAAAAAAAAAAAAAATTAGAGTTCAGACCTTACTTTCACACATGCCTTTCTACGATATAAGATCAAGCCACCCTTTCCGTTGTATTTTGATCGCGTGGTCTAATCCAAGAAACACCTTACTTTCTTCATGGCTTTCTATGTGTTTAGTTTTAGTCACTTTGTGTACACGAGATTGGGATGGAATTTGAGACAATTGATTCACTTTGTTTGGTCTGAGCTGAATGATTAACAGGTATAATTTACATTGGTTTTATTTTTGTTCTAGCTGCAACTTTTTCCATTCAACCATATGCATGAGAAATTTCTTGTAACTGCCTAAACATGTGGCAGTAGGGAGGAGAGAGGAGTGAGCAAGTCTTGGATTCAGTTAGAGATGTGCATTCTATGTATAATCTTGTTCTAGAAGTAATTTATTCTTGTTAGCTCATTTACTTTGTTTTTTGATTGAAAATGTGTGAAATCTGGTTAGCTCATTCACTTTGTTTTATGATTGAAAATGTTGTGTTTTAATGCTTAGTTCCTGTCGCATCATCTATTTACTGCAACTTAAATCTTAAGAGTCTAAAGATATGGTTTTTACTTTTTAGGGTAATTCACTAACACGATTTAAGTTGGTTCGCCTTCATTCTTTATTAAATGAGAGTCTATTGTGAGCATTTAGCAAGTCCAATAAGTTTGGGCCATTTAGTACTTGGGTGTTGTGCAATGACAGGGGACAATAGCATAATTTAGTATGTTATATATTGTCTAGGTAGATTATTTGGAAACAGTGCTTGGATTGAAACAGTTTTAAACCAAAATCTGGTTTTAAAACTGATTTCAAAATATCCAAATTGGTTTTTGATCCAATTTGGATTTGGATTTAAAATTCAATCCATTTAATTGGATATGGATTTAAAATCCAATCCAATTAATTGGATCTGGATTGGATTTTTAAAAATTCAATCCATGATCAGGCTTTCTGCAAAAGTGGCACAATAGTAAATTTTAGCGCAGCCTACAATGGTTTCACTGGCCGAATTCCAAGAACCTTAGAAACTGTCCATCATTGTACAGAATTCAACTTGAATACAACCGGCTGACAGGTTATGCAGATCAGGATTTTGGAGTGTATCTTAACCTCGCTTATGTGGACTTCAGCTATAACAGGGTGGAAGAAGACCTCTGCAAATTGGGATGCCTGCAAAAACTTGCAATATCTCAACATGGCTGGGAATGGAATAAGTGGCAGCATTCTAGGTGAGATTTTTCAGTCGGATCAACTACAAGAGCTTGACCTTCCTCCAACCAAATATCAGGAGAGATTCCTCCATAGATAGGAAACTCCTCCAACTTGTATGAATTCAATTTGAGTGGCAACAAACTCTCTGGTATGGTACCAGCAGAGGTTGGAAACCTTTCCAATTTGCGATCCTTAGACCTGTCCATGAACATGCTGTTGGGACCAATCCCCAATCAGATAGGAGACCTCTCCAACTTGCACAATTTAAATCTGAGCAACAATAACTTTAATGGCACAATCCCCTACCAAGTTGGAAACCTTGCATCATTACAAGATTTTTTGGACTTGAGCTTCAATTCACTTTCAGGAGAAATTCCTTCTGATCTTGGGAAGCTTTCAAATTTGATAAGCTTGAATATCTCTCACAACAATCTGTCAGGTCCTATCCCTGACTCTCTTAGTAAAATGGTGAGTTTGTCAGCCATCAACCTCTCCTACAACAATTTGGAGGGTATAGTTCCTAAAAGTGGCATTCAACTCTTCTTATCCCCTGGATTTGAGTAACAACAAAGATATATGTGGGCATATGGATAGAGGGAACTGTGAAAACTTTAGAGCATTGGAAGCCCAATTTCTACCAATTAAAAGAACAATATTAATATAGTGCATTATAATGGATAGACATTTAATAGCGAAAAAGTTACAAATGTCAAAGACATCTTATGAAGAATTTCTTTTTACAGATTAGACAATTTTATTCTTAATTTCTAAAGTATGATGCAGAATAAAAAAATCAAAATAAAGCATCTAACAAAATAAAAGGACTCAAAAGTAGAGAAACTATCTTCGAAATTGATTATAAATTATATTTACTGTAGTCAGACAACCATAGCTTTCAACATTTTAAAGCTGTGAACACTATTTTTAAACTCTAGTCAGTCAACTGGTTGATAATCTGGAAATTGTTGTTGTTGTCGTTTTGGGATGATGATGCATTTTGGGAATATACGATGTGGATACTCTGTGTGATTTAGTTTTTCATCGCTTGGAGGTGGCAAACTAAGACATGTTTAAAATAAACATAAGTGGAAGATGAAAGAGAAGTGTAGATGGAACTGTGAGTGAGTGTAAGGAGTAACTTGATCTAAAAATTTCATGATTAGATGAGCAGTGTAAAAAACTATTAGACTTTTACATTTTGTACATACAATATTTTCTCTAATTTTATGTAATAAGTACTGATTTGAGTTATTCTTAGCAGAATGAAAGGCCTCCACCGCCAGCTAGTTGTCAGCCAGCCCTTGCCATCTCATAAAGCGTTGTTGGTCAGCAAACCCTTCAAAGAGGCCAGATTTCAGTGACATTGTATACTCTGGAGGGTCTACCTCTGACTCATCATTCAGGCCTTGTCAGCAAAAACGTCATTATTGAACGCTTAAAAGGTTGCATCTCTATGAGCTCTTCCATACCTGTACAGACTTGATTCCCTATAAGGTATATTGCTGTTGTCTTCCATATTGAAGCTCATATATCATGAATATATATAACAAATATTTACACATGCTTCATGTTCTTTCAACTGTATTATATATTTCAGCAACAGCTCAGGACATGTAATGCCAAGTCAACAAGTTGAGAAAGAGATAATACCAATTATAAAAGGATAATTTTGTAATTTTAACATGAAGGTACCTATCATGGTCTGATAGCTTATTGGACTTAAATGCTTAGATTCTGAGAATTATCTGCTTAACTTCATTGGCTTCTGTATTGTGTTTTTCCCTGTACCATAGCTGCTTCTCTAACAGATACTGATTTATTATTAATTATTTATAGTAAAAGGTTATGCGTTGAAATTGAAATGAACCAAATTGATCCAGAGGAGAGCCTCAATTGATCTCCTAAATCCTAATCCGCAGGTTCTGCTTTCTTGTTAATTATTTATACCCTTTTCTTATAATAAGTAACCACAGAATACATGGCTAGTTATATATCTATCTCTCCCCTAGTCCTCTGAGTTCTTCAATATTCAGCTATGAGAAAATCTATTTGTGCAATAAACAAACATTATCATAAAGAAAATAGAGTAACGGAGATGCATGTCTGGACTGAATCTTAGTGAACATGTACCTTTTCTTTTTTCATTTTATATATGCAATGCATCAAAATGAATTAAAATTTCATCTTACATAGGGATGGAGTTTTTGAGGAAGGATTATGAAATCAAATCTGATGTAATCTATACTACTTTTCTCTAATACATATATTTTGAAGATGTATAATGTAGAGACACATAGCAACAAAAATAGTTTTTGTGTTTTATGTTCTCCTTCTTTCAGCCAAGGAAAACAATTTTATCTCAAACTGGATTTACCAAAAAGAAAAAAAAGTTAAGGATAAAATTCAATTTTAAAAACAAATTTTTGGTTATAATCAAATTTTATTTGGTTAAGTTGTAAACAAATTTTATCTTAAACTGGATTTTTTGTTATAATCAATTTTAAATAAAAATAATAGAATTTGTATTTCGTTAAAACTGAAAACTTAAATCTATTCTGAAGTATTATTATCACAATGAATCAATAAAAGGAGTACATTATTTATAGACTTTGTAGACTTACAGAAAATTCTTCAAGAAGCTACCTAAGGTGCTGACTCAACACAAACTAAATTTAACATATTAATAGCTAACTTGAACAAACTCAAGTTAGTTATGATACAAAGTATCTACTACTAGAATGGCTACAGTAAGCTATATACTCTAACACTCCCCCTACAATCTCAAAGGAATTGATGAAAATCAATAACACTGAGTTTGTCATGAAGACAAGCAAATTTAGTCTTAGATAAAGATTCTGTAAGGATGTCAATAATTTGATCTTGAGCAGGTACATGAGTAACACCCAAAGAACGATTTAGAACTTTCTCTCAAACAAAGAAAATGTCTAATAACTCCATGTGCATAGTACGAGAATGCAAAATCGGATAATGGCTGGGAGCAATAGTACATTGCTTTTTCCTTAAGAAGAGATTGAATCTAGAGAAGTTCAGAAGTAGTGGTTGCAAGACTGCAATATTCCGCCACAACACTTGAACGAGCAACCAATGATTGTTTCTTAGACCACCAAGAAATCAAGTTAAGGCCAAAGAAAATACAAGCTCCAGAAGTGGACCTTTTGTCATCAACATCAAAGACACAATCAGCATCACAGAATGCTGAGAGACTGTACAACGAAGAAGCTGTTGGTTTAAGACACAAACAACAGGTAAGAGTGTCTTTGAGATACCTCAGCATCATTTTAACAGCCTTCCAATGAGACAATAAAGGTTGAGCCATAAACTGACACTCTTTATTAGCACTAAAACCAATCTCAAGTTTAGTCACAATAATATATTGTAAGGCCCCTACAATGGATCTGTATAAAGAGGGATCATCCATATACTCAGAATCACATTTAGAAAGCTTAGCTCCCCTAGGTAAAGGAGTAGAAATTCCCTTAGCATCATTTATACTAGCCTTTAAAAGAAGATCATGAATATATTTTGATTGAGACAGTAAGAGAGATCCATTGGAAAGATATTTTGCTTCAATCCCAAAAAAATATTCAAGATCACCAAGCTGCTTGAGAGAAAACACTGAATACAAGAAATTACCTAAGGTGCTGACTCAGCTAGACTTAAAAGATTAATAACTAACTTAAACAAACTCTAGTTATATACTCTAACAAAAAAGAACTTGTTTTAAAATAGTTTTAAACTAAAATAAATTATTTTTAACTTTAAATCAGTTTAAAATTTTTTTTGTTTCAAATCAATTTTACAACCAAAGTAGTTTAAAACCCAGTTTTAAATTAAATTAAAATTTAAAATTTATTTTCAAAGATCGGAAGAGC
>JAMLFT010007619.1:0-14602 GCA_026544285.1 Pachyrhizus erosus | reverse complement strand
TTATGTATCATTAATATAAAGTTTCTACAATATTAATCCATAAAAAATTATTATTAAAATATTTTTTAAAATAATTATTATAAAAATTAAGAAACTTAATATTATTTAAATATATTTAAGTCTTTATTATTCTACAAGTATAACTATCCATCAATTGTAGCATGTACTAAGAGCAGCTCGAGTGCGGGGTAATTAAGTGAGATTTATTTTAAATTTTGAAATAAATTTATCATTAGAATAAAAAAAATTGCTAAATTTTTTTAATATAATTCAATAATTTGAAATTATTAAAAATAAATTAAAAATTAAATAAATAATTAAAAAATAGATTAAAAAATAAAAAAATTGATTAAAATTTGACATTTATGCATTATGATTTCTAATGCATTCCTAATGTAAATTCCAATAAAAAGTTTATTTTAATTTTTTAATTAGTGTCTTTAAGATTGAGATTATTAAGTGATCATAAATTTCATAATTTTTACGTAATCGAATATTATTTTTTTATAAATAAACATTATATAAAAATTGATAAAAAAAAACTATAAACAAGCGGTGATGTTAGACTACCAAGTACTTGTTCCATCCCATAACTTTAGTTGTTTTAGATTTTTTTAAAAAGAAAAAATCAGTGGTTGATTTAAAATTTTAAAATCTAATAAATATTTTTTTATAAATATACACTTCTTTAATATCTACTATTAGTAACGTAAACATAAAAATTAAAATATTAAATAAGAATATTTTAATATAAATATATTATATTTTATTTCTATTAAATATTTTTGAGTATATGTGCATTATCTTTAAAAGAATAAAATTATTATAAAGTAAATTCTACCTTAAAACACTGAATTAGCAAGATCCAATAGATAATACTCCTGTAAGGAAAAAAGTACACCTTACAAATAATGATTGAATAACTATCATGAAACCTCGTACATACTACATGGTAAGTAAGTACACTGATGACAAAGATGGAACTGAGGTAAGGATTTTAAACATGTTGTGATGTGATGTGATGTGAAACATCATACGGCTAAAAAGAGAAGACATAAGAATCATTATTCCTTGTTTGGTCAACGGCCACCTTAGTGTTTTTCTCGTGCTTCCCTCGCACCAACATCGAATCATTAAGCGATTCACTTCACAGTTCACACTATTGCAAGAAGGAAATGCCTTCTCAACAAGGATAATGTTGTTGACACAGTCACTGCTACTGCTCCCTATGGCTCATGGAAGTCTCCCATCACCGCCGTTGATGGTGATGACCGCCTCATTTAGTTGGAATTACCTCCAACTGAATCAGGGTAAGCTTAAGTATTTCCTTGCCTTTTTCACATTGAAAAGAAAAAGCACTTTTGGAGAAGCTGGACGTGGGAAAAGGTCAAAGTTATAATCTTTTGGTGTTTGCAAGCTGACCCTTTTGATTACTCGCTGTGTTTCAGACGGGGTGTCCTTGTTCTGGAGCCAGAAAACCCGGGAGATGAAGCTGCTGATATTACTCCTAAGGAGTTTGGAGTGAGAACATTGGCTAGGGAATCTGAAGGTGGCGCTTTCAGTGTCTCTGGGGATCTTCTCTTTTTCTCAAATTACAAGGATCAGAGGTTGTGCATGCAATCAATCAGTTCTTTGGGGTGAGAAAGCACTAGTTATCATTCCCCAGTACACATATTTTCTAAACAATTTGAAATGACTCATTGTGCTCTGTAGTCTTGTATTAGTTTTATCTTGTGATTTGGTTTAATTTGTTTCCAATATACTTTAGGTCATCTACATGTGGAGCTTACTTGAATGCATTATTGTCGGAAGAAATGTTATCACCACATTCTTTTGAATACAATTTACTATTGATCAAAATTTATTGAACGCTCTAAATCTTTATCGTAATTTTGTAGTTTTTAATAAATTTTACGCAATTAGTTTGTCAAAAGGAATATGTTAATATGTTGGTAGCACTCTTGTCATCACTCTAGGAATATTGATTTGGTATTATGGTTTAGTGCTTTTGAAATCATTTCTTCTCATTTAATGCCGGAAATTTTGTGGTTAAACTTTGTTCTCCAGCAGATGTGCCTCCTGTACCTCTCACTCCAGATTATGCCGGACCGATTGTCCGCTACGCTGATGGAATATTGGGTACACGCTTTAACCGTTATGTCTGTGTAAGGGAAGGTAAGTTGTTAATTCATAATCGGTTTATCTTCAAAGCGTATGTTAGATTGTCCTGATAGCATTTAAATCATCCATTTATTTTATCATAGATCGGCGGGAGAGCAATCTGAATCATTCAATAACAATTGTATCTATAAGACTTGGCAGCAAGGATGTTCAGGGTAAGGATTTCAATTTTACTAGAGTTTAACCTGGTAAGGTTGAATGAATACTGCAAGTAAGTATTTCATTTTATTGTTTTCAGTAAAAGGCTTTCAGAAATTGATATTTTCACTTGCTTGGTGGTTCTTTTTTTAGATAAACAAAGAATTTATTAATATTATGCCTGACTGAATTGTGACATTCAGAACCAGAAATATTAATTGGTAGGAATTAATTCTATGCTTTCCCACGTCTTGATCCTAAAAGTGAAAGGATAGTATGGATTCAGTGGAGTCACCCCAACATGCCGTGGGATAGATCAGAAGTTTGGGTTGGCTATATTTCTGAAAATGGGTGAGAACTCTTTGTTTTGGTTGTAAGAATTAAGAAATTTTGCTTACAATATAGATCTCCCTAATGAGTTGAAATATTATTTTGTTTCATTTCTTAATGTGCTTTGATTTTTCATAATTATTGTAAGTCGATGTATAATATGAACAGAAGGTACTTTTGCAGATATTTAGTTCTTTTCTGAACCACACAACACAGGTCTAATATTTTGTTGATTAAGTTAAATCGCATAGTTCTTCCCCTTTTCATAACCCAGAAAAAGGGAAAAGTGATTGCTTGATGTGCATCTACTTTTCAAATAACAACTATTAACACTACTTCAGTGATTTTGGTATTGATACTCATCATGATATTCATGTGCTGTTTTAATAGTCTCATGCGTACGTTGTATTTCCTCAAGAAGGCTTTTATTTGTTTTCCAACATATTCTGTTTCTTCATCTGTATTATGGAATTTGGATGTGGTTTTCAAGTTCTATATGGTAGTTGGAGTTACAGTTTTAGTTTTTTTTTTTTAATTACATGTATATGTCACGTCATGTTTCAACTGGAGCTTAATCATTGTAAGATTGCATGCAGAGAGATATACACGGGTGATTGTGTTGCTGGGTGTGATCCTTCACTTGTAGAGTCACCAACTGAGCCTAAGTGGTCCGGTCCCCTGATGGTATGTCAACTCGACATTTTCTTCAAAGATAAAATCAAAAGATGACATATGAAAAAAAGTTATCAGGTACTTCTTTGTCTAAAAGAGAATGTTTTATTGACCTCATCATGGCATGGTTCCTCCAGACAAGGATAAGGATTCTTCATATAGGTTAATTTATGATCTCTCAATGATTCATGATGTGAAATTTGGCCATCTTTTCTCCCATGCCTTCAGAGCTAGTTGTGTGTTGTTTTCCCTGAATAGAATTGATTAAAAAGTTACTGTTGACAAGAATATTTGTTGTGTACTTTCAGTGACTTGTGGCTTTTAAATGTTATTCTTTTATTTTTAACTATATAGGGGAGCTTTTTTTCATAACCAATAGGGAAAATGGTTTTTGGAATCTCCAGAAATGGGTAAATTTATTTCTGTTATTATTTCTTCCTTCCTTTTTTTACATTAGTGACTTTCATTATAATGTTGTAGAATATGCAACAAGGTATGATATTCAGAGTTTACAAAATCATATAAACTTCATATGATTTATGTCCGGAAAGATTAGGCATTTGTTGATATAAATTATGGTGGAAGCACTGGTTTGTTTTTCTGTCTACAAAATTATGTTACGAATTACATTATCCTTCTTGGACAAAACTTAGATCAAGTTTCTTATAACCTTGTCTCCAAATTCTCAAAAGGTTATGGCCGGGAGTACGGAGAACGGCTATTAGGACGCTGGGGAATAGTTGATGTCAATGACTGGTGTAGTTGTGTACATATTTGGTAATCATTTTTGTTTCTTACTGTTTCCTACATTTGTGTTTGATGTATAACATAAAAGTGGTTAATCTCTTATTTAGGTGGACAGTGGAAAGGTAGATGGAAAAATGTTGTGTATAACTGGTAGCTCAGTTGGTGGGTATAGTAATATTGAAAATATGTCTTACATGTTGTAAATGTAATTTTAATAAGTTAATAAATAAAAATAAAAATATTTTATTAAGTTATTAATAGATTAGTTAGTTTTAGATTTTATTATTCAGTTATTAGTTATGTAGTTTATAAAATCATGTTCTATAATTTTTATTTAGTTATTTTTTTATATTTAAATACAAGTAAATTTAATAAAATAACATATTTTTATAATATAAAACAAAATTATATTAATTTTTTGTTAAATTGTTTTTTTTATCTTAAAACTAAAACCAACAACTACCTTAACTGTCCTTACTTTTAGAGAAACTTGTAAGGTTGGGGCTTCTTTCTATGGTGTGTTCTTCTTTTGACACTTTAATTTCACTTTTTTTATCAGCAGCTCTTCTTTTCTAAAGATTATATTAATTGTTTTGTTTGTTAACTATGAAATAGGTTTCTTAGAATAGAATCCTAACTTATCATTGACATAGTCAAGTCACGGTAAAAAATCAGTTTCAGTTTCTCATGGTGGGAGACATAGTCAAGTCCCCCAGCCAGCATCAACTTATCATTAACTCACAGTTTCAGATGTTTGAAAATGTGATTTGTTTTCATTCCCTTAACAAAAGATAAGATTAAGAATGTAATAAACATTTTATTTTCTTCTTTTGCTGTCATATTAAGTGATTATTAATTTAAGTAAAAGAAAAATACCTTCCTCACCCTTTTGACCAGTATATGCTTTAAATTATCTTTAACAAAGAATTTATACTAAAATATAGTTTTAACCCTCGTCAGTTTTTTGTTTCAATTTGATTTTTAAATTTAAAAAAAAATATTTTGACCTCTTAAAGTGTCTTTGTTAAGTTAAATGGATCATATGTCAATTTATCACATTGACTTAGTCAACTTAGTAGCATGTAATAAAATAAGAAATGTCATGTCAATTGGATGATCAAGTCATTCAAAATTATTAGTTAGTGTAAAAAATTGACTGGAGGATGAATTTAATTTAACAAAGACATTTTAGGGAATAAAAGTAAAAAAAATAAAAATTAAAGGAATCAAATTGAAATAAAAAGAAATAAATGAGGGATAAAAAAGTAGTTTAGCCAAGAATTTATTACCGACTTACAGTGGAATTTATTTTTCATTTGGTCTCTTAAACAGATAGCACAGATAGCCGACTTGAACTTGTTCAGAGCAGAAACTCACAAATTAGAATCTCATTATGTTGATAAACTGGTTGGTAAGTTAATGATGTACATTAAAGTTAACACTCATCACTTTGATTTATTTTCTTCACTTAAGGTTCAGGCAATCTCTTAACTGATTGCAGGAGATGAGAAGACATGCTTTGAAAGATCCCCTATTAATTATGTTGACAAATTTTCTTGTTCTGTTATTTTGTTTCAAGGATTGGAGGACAAGGTTAGACACAAATATTATTTTCCCCTTTACATATTTAATATTCAAAAGGACTAGAATGGAAATTGTCAACCTATTCCTAAATCTAATTTAAATAATCCACAAAATTCAGTTCAATAAATATATTCTACATGTTGCAGATTGTGCCACCAGATCCAGATCCAGCTCGGAAAATTCACCAGGCTCTGAAGGAAAAAAATGTGCCAGTTGCACTTGTTTAGTATGAAGGAGAACAACATGGTTTTAGAAAGGTACATGCTTATTTAATTGTTTATCTACTAATATGGAAATTTATGGTCTAACAGTGACTAAAAGTAGTGATATGTGGAATGCAGGCTGAGAATATTAACTTCACACTTGAACAACAAATGATATTCTTTGCTAAATCAATTGGGAACTTCAAAGTTGTTGATGATATTACTCCAATCAAAATTGACAACTTTGACTGAGAATGGCTTCTCCAGAGGTACTGGAGTGGTGTTGCTTTTCTTGATATCTATATTGATACAAGGAGGGTACCTATTGACAACTTTTTTATTTTTAAATACCCTTATTTCACTTTGTTAACCAAACCAACAATTTAGAGAAGTTATGTAAAAGTCAACTGAAGAGCAACAGCAATCCAGCAACACACTACTCCCTTAAAATAGCCATAAATAATATTTTTTTAAGAATATATTCAATGTTATTCATATAAATAACTCAACTTATATCATCTAAATTTTAAGTAATTTAATTATTTTTTTTCATTAAAATTTTTTATTAATAAATTATTTAGCTCATTCTTTCTCTTGTATTTAATATAAACGTTAAATAACTCACAAACATAATTGTTTATATAAACAACTTTTTTTAATTTTAAATAATTTAAAATTATGTGATATTTAAAAAATAAATATTTTATTAATAAATAAATCTTACAATATAATTAAACAACTTTCATTATAGATGCTCTTAATTAGTAATATTAATTTATAAATATTTAGGAAGTCTACTGAAAATTAGATTTAAGATATAATTTAATTCTTGAAAATGACATTTTGTTTATCTTTAATCCCCTGAATATTGTTGGTAAGTACAATTTGGTCTTTAAATATGTTAACTTGATCATATTTTAGTCTTTTAAAAGACTAGTTAGTTCTCACAAGCTTAAATATATACAATGTATTTATAAATAATTTAACCTTTTTTTAAGATAAAACATTGTTTTGATTGCTAAAATTGCAAAATGTTGTTACATTAGTCTAATTTAAAATAAGTCTCTAATATGTTAAATTAATCTTTAAATATAATTATTTATTGTCAATTTAGTTCTTAAACATACATAAGTATTAAGTCATACAATTTTTTAAATTTTAGATTAAAGTAATTGATAAATTATACTTTTAAAAGAATACTTTTAAAATATTATATACTTTTAAAGATTCAAATAATTGTGTTAATCAATCTTTTACATATTTTAATTATATATTTTTATAAAAGGACTAAAATGTAACAGGTTAACACATTTTGATTAAATTGTTTAAATGAACACATCCAATCCAAGGAACAAAAATAGAGCGCACGGGACTTCGACCAAGGTGTATAATTTTTTTTAAAAATGAGATAAAATAAAATATAATGTGTTATTATTAACCGTTAAGATTAATGTTAAAGAATTAAAAGTGAAATTTTCATTAAAAGATATTATTATATCAAAAATATAAAAAAAAATCGGTTTTTTCTTTGTTCTCTAATAAAAATAATCTATTTTTATTCCTTAATATTAGTTTTAAAAGTTGATGTTAGCAAAATTAAATAAAATAAAAAATCTTAACACCAACTTGTAAGGCTGATTTTAATAACTAAAAATAAAAGGGTTTTATTAAAAATATGTTTTTAATATATTTTTATGTTCTTTATACAAAACATGATTGTTTATAACCATTAACGAAAATTTCATCTTTTACAAAAAAAAAAAAAAATCAGTAGTATTTATTACGAAAAGAAATACAAGGCACAAAACAAACAAACACCAACGTGGACCAATGCTATTTTTAAAATAAATATTAATTAAAAATTAAAAAAATATAAATAAGGTTTGTCAAAAATAGCCGATTCCTGCCCTGCAATAGCACAAAACCTGCTTTAGTACCAAATAGTATTTTCCTAAGAAAAATTAATAAAAAATTGATGCTCCTGAAAACTTGTAATCAGACATTAACAAAATCATTTTTTTCTTGGTTTGTTTTTTTATTTTTTTAAGGTGCTTCTGAAAAGGGAGGAACTAGCTCCTAACAAAATGATTTCCATAAAAAGCAAGGACAAGGAGGCTCCGTGGGCCAGCAGAAGAGCCAAAATCTTGAAAATATCGTTGTTATGGCCACCTTATGTAAACCTACATGATCTAACTCCAATATATTTTTACTTACTACACCAATCATGTAAAAGTATGATGAGCTAAACTTGGACTACTAGGCTAGTATTTCTTTGTTCGATAACTAATTCTCCATCTCTGTTTTCCTTTTACTCGTCTAAAGTACAGAAAAATATATAATTTCAGTCAATAAAAAATTAACCATCGATACTCCAACACATTTATTATCTATTAGATACATTATCAACGATGATTGTGTCATCATTTACTTGTAAATGAAGTTGCTCACTTTTATCCCATTTTCATCCTTCATCACGAATAATTTTTACCATAAAAGAGAAATTCTACTTTTTTTAAAATTCAGAAATCAAATTAATTAAAATTCAAAAATTAAAATCAAGTTTCATAAAAATATACAGACACTATTTTTTTTCTCATTTTACTTATACCTTCACATCTGCAATGTTAAATAGTAGTATGATTAAGACATTTATTCTTAATTTTGCTTTTCAGTGTTTCTTTGGATTTCTGGTGCATCAAAAAATAAATAAGTCTGATTAAGACACTTATTTTCCACCTTAAAGGGCATTTTCTTTAACTCCCACTTTACATCGTTTATTCCTCAGCAAACCAAAGGGGGGGTGGGGGGGAAATCTCATTTTCATTATTTTTCCGTAAATAGTTAAACGGTACTCATTATTCCAATGAAACAACCACAGACAGAGGAAGTGGCTCATCCCAGCCATAAGGCATGAAATCTTATCACTGTTATGAATTTTCAGTCCTGGAACAAGAAATCATCCTCGTGGTCTACAATCTATATGACAAATTCTAATCGACATCTACTAAGATAGAAAATCAAAATGCTGAAAAGATAATGCTATCATCTATACCTTATGATGATTTGGTTTCCCTGCATATTTGTCCTCAGACTTAAATGATACAATACAAGCAACATGTTTCTCGTAACTTCATATGATACTACACAAAATGAAGCAAGGCCGGTCATGATAAATATAAATGAGGCAGTGGCACAAGGGGGTGAAAGATTATCTGCTCAATGTTTTAAATGAGTGATGGTGAAGAACTGAAACATGGCCGAAGTTTGTGGCAGGAAAAGTGCATTTATTCGTGGCCCTCATCATTTCTGAGCAGTTTTTCTAGCAGCAGTAGATTTGTACTATCACAATTCAAAACAAAACTGCTGCTTGTGGGTCATTCTTCAGTTATACAGGTGAGGAATCTCTGCCTATGCTCACATCACATCTAAATCTTCTGTTTAAGAACATGGCGCAACTGAACCTTCTGGCTTTCCATCCTAGCCTCTAAAAGTCTGGCTTTCAGACTACTCTTCTGCACGGTGCGAGGAATGCACCCCTTCATGCCTCGATTATGCAGATTTGTTGACTCAGGTGAACTCAACTGGTAAAGAAGGTCTTGAGGGCTTAGTCCACCGATATCAAGTCCCCAATCAGGAGACATTATGCCCCCATTAGATACCTTTCCATTTGAAAGCCTACCATTCATTCCCTCCACAGAGATTATCTTGTAATTATCCCCACTGTTTGGGCCAGACCTCCAAAGCCTTGCTATGGATGATACCTTCTTAGATTGCTTAGCTGGTACTGAACAAACTTCACTAATTTCAGTGATTGGGGTCTCTAAACCTGCATTTTCTTCCCATTCAAGCACACTCCTCCCTGAGACATTACTCTCTCGACAATTCTTTGTCACCGATAGGGCACTCCCTTCAGGTGAACAACTTGATCCTTGATCTTCAACATGGCTCACAGTTTCCCATCCACTTTCATCTTCTTCTAGATCATCCATAAATACATCAGAACATCTTTGAAAGTTATCCTTACTAATCAAGTTGGCTTCAGGACTCACTGTGTGAATCTTTGAGGCACAACTCACTGGAGAGTAAGCAACACATTGTTCAATCTCCCTCTCATTGGATTCGCCAAAATTTACATCTTCAAAAATGGCAAAAATATCATCTGGATTAGGAGGCTCATATGAAAACTCCTTGATCTCTTGAATGTCTACAGCGGCTGCAGCCTGTTGAAGTGACCTTGCCTCTTTCATCTCCTTTGCATTTGGGTTCACATTTGTTGATTTGAGAAAGGTTTCCAAAGTTGACACTAGTTTATTCATCTGTGAGTACTTATTATCAAGAGCAACTTTTGCATCAATCAATTTCATATGAACACGTTCTTCACGCCATACTTCAGCCATCTGTAACATCTTCCTCTCCTCTTCCACTTCTTCCCTAAGTTTCATAGATTCCCTCTTCAGTGCTTCAATTTCAGCCTTGTCTTCTCCAATTTCCTTAGCAAGCTCATCACAAATTTCCTCAATCAATTCTCTGGCCTTCCTTTCCTTCTCATAATCTTGCATATAGCGTTTTGCTAGTAACTTAGCATCTGCCAACTCATTAACCAACCTGGAATTGACAATTTCAATCCTCTGGCTACTTTTCCTTTCTCGACTCAACTCTGATTTTATGTCATCAACATAAGCACGAATTTTCTCATGCTCTTTGCTTCGCCATGATGCCCTTTCCTCACTAACTTTCTTCAAGAAATGTTCAAGTTTCCTTTTGGAGGAATGGCGTTCAGTCTCAAGCTCCTGAATCTGTGCACGAGCCTGCTCTAGTTCAGCTTCAAGAGCAGATACAGCAGAAACAGGGTTAACCTTTTGGTTGAGAAGTTTCATTTGGCTGTAGATATGCTGCACCTCATCTGATGTTTTTAAACAAACAGGATCCCACTTTGTCACCCCCTCCATTGCTGTACTGGAAAACTGGAAAGAAGGCTTGAGCTGAAGAAGAAAATAGTAAGGTTAGAGATTAGAACTTTAATATTTTACTCCTTCACTTAAGGAAAGTAAAAGTGAGACACTTTTAAACTCCTTCCTCAATCAGAGAAGCTTATTCCATGACTGATATTTTAAATGGCACTTTCACTATTTTGGTTTACCCAACAACATGAAAATATTTTGGCCATGCCTTTTTACAAAGAAAATTACCTCTATACATAGCATGGATATAAGCAACACTTAGTTTCATGTATAAAGGCATACTATCCAATAGATCTATCTCCTATATGATATCTGTTTACTTGTTTATAAGTTCAAATGGGTGGCTGTCATGCCAGGCTTGCCAGCCTAGATGGGCATGTGTGTGTGTATTACCGGAGTACTGGAAATATTAAATTTTCACAATATTAGATAATGACTGTGCATTGCTGTAGTATTATCAGTTTGTTGTGTATCTATAACCTAACTTAATGACACAGCAGCCTTTAGAACAAAGCATACACAATATTAGATCATGACTGTACGTTGCTGTAATATTATCAGTTTGTTGTGTATCTATAACCTAACTTAATGGCATAGAAGCCTTTAGAACAAAGTATAGACCTATCATGATTAAAGCAGACATCAGCCAGTTGCTTTGCAAATATGATCCAGGGTGATGCTACTGGAAATCGTTCCACTTCCCAGATTATATAGGATTAAGGAGTTTTAGAAGAGGGATTGGCTACTTGATATATAGAGAAGCAAGCTAGCCAGCAGCTAGTCTAGTGTTCTTGCTCATAGCAGATTTAGGTAGAAGGATTAAAATCTGAAATGATCAACTTAGTGGTCTTACTAATCTTCTGACACATGATCATGATGGGAACTCTGTCAATAGCTTAGTGTCCACGTAGTTTCTCTATTGTTTTTGGCCTTGGCCCCATACTTTCACTAAAATAAAATAATGCATTAGCAGAACTGACGGAGTAGCAAGACCATTATGCATGAAAGGTAATAATAGTAATTCAATCATTATTTACTCTTTATGTATATTTTTTTTGTTACATTACTCTTTCTGTATATGGAATTCACTCCACTATCTTCAATTATCCAGAGCCATTATTATATGTAAATAATAAAAAATAAAAATATTACCTCACAAAAGTGTCCATCCTTAGTCCCAGAAATGGAATGAGGACTTTGCGATGGATTCTTCATAGCATAACCATGCATAAAGCCACCATTTTGATGGCTGAGAAATTGGTGGTCTAAATGGCCAATTCCATGCTGCAGATAAGTGATATCAGTTCTAACCTAAAAGTGAAAAGCTATAAATCTATAATGACAACAAAGTGCCAAATTCTGAAAATAAAGACATTAATTAAATGACATTGGCATGCAATGAAGAAGAACAATTCTCTATCAATGCATACCTACTAACTTCTAGTAAATGAAGAAAACAAATCAGCACACTGCACAGTTCACTAAAGAACAAGCATTGAAAACAGGATATCAGTTCAACATGAAAATATTTACACTATAGTACAGATTAGTAACAGCATTTATAACATAAATTCAATTATCTCCACAGAAAAACCCTAGTAAACTCATTTCTCCACAGCATTTATAACATAAATTCAATTATCTCCACAGAAAAACCCTAGTAAACTCATTTCTTCAATTATTACCAAAAACAATAATGACTTCTGCAGTAGACCAAAAATCAATCATGAGTCAACCACACCACTTAATGGGCTTGAAATGATATTCTTTTACCCTTGCATTTACGGTCATGAATTACTCCAGTACCAAACTTTCCATTCTTGCATACAGTCACTCATTAGTTATCACCATTTATTCATTACTGGTTACCCTTAATGAACTTCAAGCATTTAACTCAACTCAATAACCAAATAAAGTTTAACAAGTTATCAAAGGTACTAGTACCAGAGAGAGAGAGAAAAACTCATTTCAATTTCAACATAAAGCCTAATAAAAAAGACTTTCATCACACGAAAAGGAACATGCAGAATAATGAAAAAAGATGGATTCGCAAAAAGTCAAACCTAAAACTTCAAAACTAAGCAACAACAAAATAAGCTTAAGAGATGTGAGAAAAGACTTCCTATTTTCGGTTTTAATTACAAATACGTCACTCCAATTTCACTTTATTTCTTGTTTTAAAAAAATTGTATAAAAAGCAGGTTTTGCTGATAAATTTGTTAAGTAACTGCTATAAAAGTTATTTTAAATAATTTGTAAAAAGAGAAATCAAACTCATAAAACAATGTGTTATTTCTGTAATTAATAAAAAAAAACATTTTCTGAAACTCAAAACTTCAATCAGAATCAGCAAAAGCAAGCTAATGGAAGTAAGAAAAGAACAAATGAACGATCACTGAACAAAGAAAAAACCCAAAGAGGGTTTTACCTGAACTTCCAAGCGATCTTCACCGATCTTTCTCGAACTCTTTCGCCCTAAGCAATCTCCCGCCGCCGCTTCTGGAAGCTGCAGCCGCCACATCCTGGCGGCGAGCTTCCTCGCCGACACGGTGGCGGGTGGCGGCACTTCCTTTTTCCGGCCAACCTCCTCGAGCGGATCGCAGCCACCGCCGCCACCGCCACCGCCGACTTTCTTCTCTCTTCCGCCGTCGTGGATCTTCCACTTGGACAAGGGGGTTTCGGGCCTGCTCCCTTTTCCGGCAAGCCTCAGGCGGCTCGTCGGAGTTCGGGGCTGGCGGCGGGTTGGCCGGCGGTACGGTTGGAGATCGGAGTCCGGCGAGTGGGTTGCAATGGTAGGCGGAAATGGGCGCGGCGGGCGGGCGGAGTCACCGGAGATCTTCATCGGCGGCAGTAAGTGTTGGCCATTTGAGGAATAATAGCCGGCGAGGTAAAGTTTTTATCTTTTTCTTTTTGTTTCTTTTGTGGAAAGGAAATTGTAGAAAGAATAATAGAGAGAGTAAGAGTGAGTGATGTTTTGGTGAGCAAAAGAGAAAAAACACTGAAAGAGAAAGCTGTGCTGAAAAAATGAAGCATAGCAACTCACTAACCCTTCTTTCTTTGTTTAAGACATTGTCAAGAGAGAAGCAACAAGAAAAAAAATTAATAATTTTATGTTGTTTAATTAAGGGAAAAAAATGGAAAAGGAAGAAAATAAAATGCAACAATTCCACCTTTAAAAAAATATTTTTATTGATGGCAACAAATGGAAATGAAAAAAGAAAAAAATATGAGATCAAATTAAAATTACTACAATTTTAACTTCTTTTATTCTTTTTTACTTCTCTTGATTTATATATTAAAAGTAAATATCTTTTTCAAGAAAAAATTATTTATTTCCTTTCTATTTTTCTTTTCAATTTCAACAGAGATTATGTTTGAATAGCAGTTATAAAATTATTATAAGTAGAGATATACGCGTATATTTGTACGGTCAACGGATCTCTTCTACAGTCAAATTTACTGTGCCTGACTTACTTTTGTACGATACATACTTTTGCTGAATGGCGATATCAATTTTTAAAATAACGTTAAAACCTTTTTCACCAAAACAAAATGTTAAAATAATTTTTCACTTTGTTTAAATTTTTTTTTAAAATCTAAAAAAGTAATTTTTTTAAATATTTTTTTTAATAAATTAATAGGATTTCCACTAAGTTTTATTTTTTTAAAAATATTTTAAACAAACACATTAAAAAAATTAAAAATTATTTATTTTATTAAAAAATATTTTAAAAAATAAACATAAATAAATGGAACCATTATTAAAAAAAATATTAAATGATCAAT
>JAMLFT010007618.1:0-14602 GCA_026544285.1 Pachyrhizus erosus | reverse complement strand
ATACTAAATACAAATATAAAAAAATTATAGTTGAAACAAAATCGTGCAACTCACGGATTTAAAATGTACTACTACTATACTATAAGACACTTTGTGTAAGGCCATGTTTAGTGTAGAATAATATTTTTTAATAAACTGGCTAGAGTTTCTTTAATACTTTCTATATTTTTCAGTAAAAGGATACCATTTTTCGAATTGTAGTTTCAACCAATAAGATACATTGTTAATTGTTAATTATTATGTCTATTTGTCAGAGGTATTCTCGTATATACCTGGAAAAATCTCCGTTGTACTTTAAGTCTCTGTTGGAACATCGGATAAGAATGAAATAGAAGTTAAAGAGAGTGAAAGAGAATGGAAGTATAACGATTGGAGCAATGGAAACTAGGAAAAATGTTAGAACAATAATATGGGTCCAGCCATTATTTTTCTGCTTAAGATATAGGAAAAAACAAAGAGAAAATTACTGGAATAGTAACAAAACCTGTGTGAACAGAGTTTTTTTTTTTTTTTCAACTCGTGACATCTGCTGGCTTCTTGCTTTCAAAAACATGCATGAACTGTTTCTGTTTATTTATTTATTTGTTAAACTGTGATTGCATCTTAGAGGGGATACAAGGCCTGCTGGAGTTGGTAGAAATTTCTTAGGTTGTGGTCTTCTTCCTCTCACTTTGGTGCTTCTCATCTTCTACCTCTTTGTGGGCTTTTTCAACCGTTGAAGATTCCTCAAACCTTGGTAATTCTACAAATCTATTACTATTAATTATAATTTCATAATTTTTCTGCTTTTGTTGTTGTCATTATCAATGTGTGTGCTATAATAATTTTTTTTCGGAAATTGACTTACTAGAAACATGTTTAATGGTGAGTGCTTGAGGAAGAAAATTAATTGCGCTACGCTACAAGCATAATTGATTATACTTACAATATAATCACTTTAGGTAAGTTCTTATTATTCTGTTATTTCAAAAATGTTATATAAAATGTTAATAAATTTAATTAAAAGTATTCAAAGACATAAAAGTATTGTAGAATATGTTAATAAATTTAACTTAAATTGTTTAAAGACATGATCCGTATAACATGAAGTAGGGAGCTTCTATAATAACATATAATGGTTTTGTGTATAATCTATTATATGTCATTATATATATATATTATATTTTAAAAAATATGGGTTCTTAAAAGACAGGCTAATATAATCTATTATGGGTATACCATAATCGATTATATCTTTAATACTTTCATAATTCAATAAAAATAAAATAAAAAACATTTTCTTGTAAAAAATAAAATAATAATTTTGTTAATATATTTCTTTCTATTTTTTTATTATCAATCATATAACTTTAGTTTAAATATTTTTATTTTATTTCATTTATATCAAATAACATCAATTTTTATTTCATTTCAATTCTATTTCTCTTTTTCTTTTATTTTTTTAATCTATTATCTCATTTTCTTTTTTTACTACCAAACAGAGTGTAAATATGCTCCATAAATTTAGAATATTTCGCATTAGATAAACCGAAACACCCATTTACAATATATTTTTCTCTAATTTAGGAGGTTGGTGAGGTTCTTGTGTTTTAGACCGATGAAGTGTAAAATTTCAAACTTGTATTTCAAAATCTGAGATTTAATTTTAACCTTTTTTTCCATACATTTAGTGAACATTGTTAAAGAATTCTACACCCAGATTCTCTATACATATACTTAAAATGGTAGAACAGTTATCATAGTTAATCCATCATCCATGGCGGCAATACATACAGTAAGCTTCCTGACTTAAGTGTACAGTCTCAGGCGAGTTGTAATTTGCTTCCGGCACATAGGACAGGAAGATAATGTCGCGCCACACTCCTTGCAAGTCTACATCATTATAATAAAGGGCAAATGAATAAATATTCGGCACTTTACATGCAGATAAAACATCGACATGCATTTGTTCCACTTTGCTTAGGAATTTCATTTCCACATAACGAGATAGAAAGTTTTTTTCAAACCATTTTTGTTTATTTGTAATAACAATTTATTAGATAGTTTTCCATTACTCTTATAATTTGTTGATAAGACTATTTTCAATATGGTTGTCTAAAGTTATATGCATTATCACATTACTCTTTCAAAACAAACCACATTAGTCCCTAGTATTCTTTCTATCATCGCTTCAGTTTCTAAAAAAAATGTCATCACTTCTTTATTTTTTTGGTACATAATTATGTCATCACTTTAATCATCTCTATTCTTGAAGGATTTAGTGGCATTATTTTGATCTAGCTATTTTTAAAAATAAATGACTTTCTTAAAAAATAATCATTTCCAATCATGCGAAAAATCTGTGTTGTGCACTATTAAAACTAACACTTCTCCATAGTTGACAATAGAAAATTAATTATTTTCAAAGCAGAAATTACTAAACTGAGTTTACTTTTTACTAGTTTTTTCACACGGTCATGAAACGAATTCGAATCAACATACTTAAAGACACAACTATCTACTGTGTTAGGCCCTGTGGATGGGTGGGTGATGGATTAATTTCTAAGGAACTAATTTGGTAACAAAATATCTAAGACTAACGTGACAATTCAAGTACGAGGGACTAATTTGGTGACCGCAATTTTTGAACTGACGTGGTAAATCATGTAATTTTAGAGGATCAAATTAAAACTGATTTTCCCCCCACTCTTCTTCCCCTTATGTTTCTGAATCTATCCCTGAATATGACAGTGTTATAAAGTTTACATATTTATTTATTTGATTAGACCAGGGGAGGACTATCCTTTTCATTTTTCCTTTGAAATTTCATCAAAAGTATTGAGAAGGATTATGATTTAAATAGTTTTTTTTTCCCCCGAAAACTAGTCTTTTGACATAAAGCAGTAGCACGTTTGATCTATGTAATCTTAGTATCTTACCCAATCTAGTAAATTTTTTTTTATATTTCTTATTTTTGTTCTTGAGTGCAAGAAACTGGGATGTGAAAACTGTAACCTAGATTCCTTTCAATGTCTACTAATCACATAAACAGAGCTTATAAACTCTATGGCACGTTGACATTGGTGTTATTAAACAATAATAGGTTCATTAAACAGACTTACTGTATGACCACATCCAAAAGCCATGTCCTTCGGATTGGTTAGGCAAATGGGGCATACCTTGAAAAAAGGAAAGACATTAATCTCATAAGCTTAGTGATCTCAACATGAATCTATAGCAATACAAAGATAAGAGGGAGGACCAAGGAAACATACTGGTTCGAAACCAGCTGGAGCTGTTGGTTCAACTGATTCCAAATTTGTTATGTGTGGAATCGCCAGTGCATTATCATGATATATTACTTCATTGGGTGGAGAGAGAGGCCTTTTACGTTGATGAAGAACTGATTCTCTACTGCATCAGACGGATTAGACCGTGAGCGATCCTTGAATATAATATAGAATTATCATACTGTTAGCTCATGGCTTACTCGGTTAGTTGTATATTTTGGGCTATCCGGTACTGAAATGGAATTTCCATAAGGGCAGCAAGTGCAAATGCTGCTTCTTTCTTTGATGCTTCTGTGTTCTCGGACATGATCTTTGTGAAGTTCACAAACTAAAGGAATAAAAGGGAAAACAAATTAGATAACAATCCATTTCATCAATAAAAGGAAAAAAAAAATCAAATCATAACACTGGAATAAAGAATGGTTTTCTAAAATATGGAGCGCTGAAAAATTTCCAGTCCTTGTTGAGATGAATCAGGCATTTATTCACTTTCATACTGGTCACCACCAGTTCAATACTAACTGTTTTTACAGAACTCCACTGAGAGCATGAAATTGAAAGGTTGGAGTTGGAATTGAAATCGACTCTATTGATTTTAATCTTTATGATAGGAAGCCTTTTAAGAATAAGAAGTATAATTCATACAACAATTTCAAGAATTACAAAAATGCTTAGCTCAAATATGTTTTAGTTCTTAGTTAACACCCTAAATATCGTCAAGTTAACATTGAAGAGTTAAAAAAGTGGTAGAATGTCATCTTAGGTGGTTCGGATATGTGTGGAGAAGATTTCTAGAAATCCCAATTGGGAGAGTAAATTAGATGGAAGGTAGCTAAATTGCTAGGCGAAGAGGGAGATGGTAATAAACTATATGCGAAACCATTAAAAATGATTTGAAGGTTAATGATTTATCTATAAACATGTTCACAATAATCTTTTGACATTGTTTGGTCTATGTAACCAATTACACCTAGTGTGAAAAGGTTGATTGTTGGTATCCATATCTAGGAATTAAATCGTGCTCAACCTAAACAATAAAAGATGTGTCCCTCTTTCTTTCTTAATGTAAATTGCACTTTTTTTTTTTTGCGAAGAATGTTCAAATTACTCTACCCTCCCCTCTTTTTTTTTCTTTTTATTTTTTGAAAATCACACTACCCCATAGAAATGAAATGTTTAACATATATGAATTTATCTATTTTAGCATAAATGTATCTATTAGTACAATGGTAAGAACTATTAGCAAGCCTCCATGGACATTTTCCCTGTCTACAACTTTAATGGTATGTTTGGTTGGAGGGAAAGGAGGAGAAACAGAGATGGAAATAATTTAGTAAGTTTGGTATGATAGAAATAAGAAAAAGATAATTAAAAAGTTGACGGGTTCCACATGTACTTCTTTATCCTATTTCTATGTATCTTCTTATCTTTTTTCTCATCTTTTCTTTATTTCTTTTTAACCAAACACTCTTTATTTCTATTTTATTTTTTACCTATTTCCACCCTTTTATTTCTATCATCCCTATTTCTCTCCTCTCTACCACTGACAATTCATTTTGAACACCCTATTGCAAATTTTAAGACCTTAGAAATTTAAATAAAGTTTTAACACACACTTATTAATTTCAAAACTTTTCCAAAATCTTTCATTTTACCTTCTAAAGTCTGAAGTCTAAAAATAGCATTCAAAACTAGTTATTGAGGACGCTGAGTGTAGTAGAGAGAGAAAATCTACCCCTAAAAGGCTCACTAAATTAAAATAATCTAAAGCACAACATATAATAACTTCTTGAGACTCGAGAGAGGCAGTGTAAATTTGTAAAAGGAAGAGAAGGCAGTGTAATTTAAACATTTCTCAAAGAGGAGGGAATGAAATTTACCTTTTTTTTTTATGAAAGAGATTAATTATGCTTATAACATGAATACAAGTTTAAAAATAAAAAATAGTATGCCCTTAAAAAGTACAGTTAAATAAACTATTGACTGAAATCTGAACGGAATTTCAGATAAGGTTTGGATAGAAATTTTAAAATGTCAAATAAGTGAAAAAATGAAAAAGGTTTATCTCAATCATTACCCAATGTCCTCCTTGCTCCATATTAGACATTGGGTAAACCATGTAGGTAGTCATTTAACACTTATGGTTTATTAATTTCAAGACAAGAGACCTCTGATATTGGTTTCAGAATTAGCTGAAGTACTGTCGAGTTTGTCAAATATCATGCCAAACTCCAATCCTTCTTATCTCCAACTATTAAAAGTAACAATTACCATAAAAGCAGACAACATTGAATTTTCAACTGTTATCATCATGTACCTGAAAGTTGTCAAATAAGCGCTCAGTAATGTTATCATCGAAGTGCTTCATCTCTTCCCACGGTCCATCTCCAACGCCAACCAAAATAATTGAGAGCGGATAGTGGCTGATAATCAGAATAGCTCCACATTCAAGACAGATACATAATCAACAGAAGGTTACAAGAGAAATTGCTCTACCTTGCAGCAACGATAGAACTAATGGTTGCTTGTTCTTGTGGACTAAGCTTTCCATATGGTGTATCTGGATTTCTGGTAACCTAGAAAAACAAAAAGAGAAGTAGGGTAAAACAATTCAATCATTCCATGAAAAGAAGATAATGGGAAAAAAATAAATGGCTAAAACCTGTCCATCAGCAATAATGACAAGAACATGATATTGACCATTGTTTTTTTCCACGATGTCAATTGCTGCATCAATTACGGGGGCAAATGATGTTGGACCTATAAATGAGGGAAGTGTTATAATTAAATATTATATATACCCAAGTCTTCTCTCCTAGGGAATGTTTCCTCCTTGAAATAAAAGAAAAACCAAGAGAGAAATGGAATAAATGTAGGACTTCTAACAAAACAAAAAAATAAGAAGTAAAAAGAAAGGGGACAGAGAAGATGCACCAACTGAAAAATGTAGTCCTTTTGCGTATAAACTCAATACAATTGGTCAAAATTATAGGAATTTAGCAAGAGTGAGAAAAGAAAAAGAACAAACTCCTACTAGAATTTAATATTGATATATGGTGTGTAATAATGTATTACAAAAATACATTGTACTAACCCTTAATCCTAATCCAATAAAGAAATATAATGAAATACAAAGAACACTCACAATAGAACATTTAAAACATTCTAAAAAAATCTACGATACAATAATGGTATTATAAGCTATTTGCTATGTATTCTAACGTGCTCCCGCAAGCCAAGGCTTCCTAATTTATGTTTGAAATAGTTAAACAGAAAATAAACTAAAAATATAATGTGCCAAACAATGTGAGAGGATACAAATAGAGGTAGCTGACTATGCCAAGGCTAGACAGTGCATTGGGGCAAGACAAGGCCAGATAGCTAATAGGACATGCAACAGGGCTAATGGAGAGAACGCGTTAGAACTGACCACCAACAGAGAAAATTGCAACCCAAGGGAACCAAACAGCCAGAACGGGATGGGAAACTAGGGGACGAGGAACATGCCTGATCAGAGACAGTGTGACAAGACAAATGATGGCAGAGGTGAAAGTAAAGAGGGCTTCACATACTTTTACACATGTTACAAAAACAGGATGTGCAGATCTAAGACTGCAACCATGGAGGAAGAGTGGCTACTAGAGTAAAGGTGGTTAGTGAAATAAGATGAGATCATATTTGGAAAGAAGAAAAGACACGTCAAATGGGTAAAATGGTGGCTGAAGATATCATTAGATGAGTTGAAAAAAAAGGCGGGGAGCCTAGTATTAGTATAAATTAGCTTGACACAATATGATTAAGACCTCAAACATCAACATGGAGAAAAGCAAAGGGACACAGCTTAACTAACATGACTGGAAAAAACTACAGTATGTTTCCTAGTTGGCACGACTCATAATGTAAATTTGATAGCTTGGATAGATGTGGCACCAATTGCAAGAGTTTGGCAAGACTAGGATGATGACCCAGTTGAGTATAGATGGTGAGAGGAGAGTCGGCCACAGAGCACATGGTGTAAAGGCTGGAAAGCTAGTAAAGACCATGAAGCTCACCTGTATTAGAATAAATAGTCATATCGAATGCCAAGCTTGTTGACACCCCAATGAATCTGAATGTCAAGCTTTTGCCAAATCTTGGGAACCCCCTTTTAGATCTAGTGAGACACAAAAGATTAGTTGGGAAATTGAACTACCTTATAGTCACTCATCTAGACATCACTTTTGCAGTTAGGGTGGTGCGTTTCTAAATCCCCCCGGTGCTGGACATTGGAATGCATTCATTCGTATCCTATACTAGTTGAAGATCTTAGACTGAGATTTTGTGAAAAAACTCAAATGAAAAAGCATATATATACATATATTTCTAAATTAATTACATTATATTTATAAGAAGAATAAATACAAGTGCAACTCTCCAAGTACATGAGATAAAGCACTATGCATGAATCTAAAATAAGCTTTAAATGCAATTATTTCCAATACACCAGTCTCCAATAGATTAATTTCCAACACTTTCCTTCAAATTGGAGCATATAAGTTGAATGCTCTAAGCTTGAAAACAATTTGTTGAATTTGAGATCCCTATAAAAATTTTGCCAAGATGTCAACAAGTAGATAATTTGAACTGCTACATTCAGTAATGATTTCTCTAGACAAAACTTTTTCCTAAATAAAATGACAATTAATTTCTATATATTTGGTTCTCTCATAAAATATTAGATTAGAGGCAACATGTAGGACTATATTTGATTATCACAATAAAGCTTTCATCAGTTGGATGTCACAAAACTTCAATTCCTGAAGTTGTTTAATCCATATAAGCTAACAAGTAATTGCTGCCACATAGCCCTATATTATGCTTTTGCACTATGTTAACAATAAAGAAATAAAATATAATGTAATTTAAGAAATAAAATACATAGACATATTATCTTTGATTTAAAAGAAACTATATTTTTATTATTTTATTGTAGTCAATTTTTTTTGTTTATATAAACATTCATCCGTGTTGTATTTATACACACAGTTTTCAGTAGAATATTTATTTGTTTATTCTATTTTAACATGGTATCAAGAGCTCCTTGAAAACTGTGCCTGTCCGAATGGGCCCATTGTCTTCGGTGAAAATTTTTTAGCGAACCATTTCTCTTTTTCAGTTCGCTTTTCCTTGCATCGGATTGTTTTTGGTCACCTTTCTTTCATTTATTGACGACTTTTTGGGTAAAGTTTTCTGACATGTGACCCCACCCCATACTGTTTTTTGCCGATCTACGCAACCTCGATGGTCGCATCAGATTTTGACAACCCATGCACTCTCACGTGCCACTTTTCTTCAATGTCAAACAGCGTCTCCTAACTGTGCATGGTGGTGTAGATCAACCCACAACTTTTGGTGATGGCCTCACTAGTGCAGTTTTGGCCTCGTTGGACATGATTTGTTGATTCTTCCTCTTTTCTCTCTCCAAATAGGTTGCTTTCTCTCTCTATAGGTATTGTTTTTAGATACTATTTTGTGTGTTCATTTGCTATAACATCCAGAACCTTTATTTTGCTTCCCAAGACAAAGCTTACCATCTTTTCCAACATGTCAACGTCTATTGAGAAGATAGATGGTTTTAACTACTCTACCTAGACCTTTGAAATTGGTTTGTGGATTAGTGGGTTAGGATACAAATCCCATCTCACTACCTCAATAGATTCCATACCATAAACGATTCACTAGACGTTATGCCTTCGACTAATGAAATAGTAGAGCTCATGCCTAGCTCGGTTCCATCTCCTGCATTGGATTCAGATCTGCCTAATAACCTTCACTGAATTATTGCTCTCTGAAAAGGTATACGTTCAACTTGTAACTCATTCCCACACTACAAACCTTAGCTATCATTGTCTTTCTTCTATATACTATACTTGTCTGTCTTCTGTTTCTATTTCCAATATTCCAGGTGAAGCATTATCACAACCATAATGGAGGCAAGCAATGATTGACCAGATGTGTGCTCTCCAAAGCAGTGGCGCGTAGGAGTTGGTTCCTCTTCTTATTAACAAATTTGTTGTTGGGTGTCCTTAGTTATACATTCTTAAAATTGGTCCTGACAGTACCATTGATCGATATAAAACTTGGTTGTAAAATAATACACACAGGTCTATGGACAAGACTACATTGACACTTTCTCTTCAGTTGTCAACATGGCTTCTATTAGACTTCTCTTCTCGATAATTGTCATTTGTCATTGACCCCTTTTCCAACTTGATATTAAGAATGTCTTCCTTCATGGTGATCTTGATGAAGAAATTTACCTGGAGCAACCCCATGGGTTTTTGTTCAAGGAAAGTCTTCTACTATGGTGTGTCGTCTTCGCAGGTCTCTCCATGGGCTTAAAGAGTCACCTCAAACTTATTTTGGTTGCTTTCAGGATGTTGTGCAACAATTTGAGATGACATGTAATAAAGTTTATCACTCCATCTTCTATCGTCATTCCTCTAAATGATGCGTCTATCTTATTGTCTATGTAGATGACATTGCTATCATAAATAGTGATCAAAATGACATTTCTAGTTTGAAGCAGTATCTTACTCACAAATTCCAGACTAAAAACCTTGGTAAACTTTGACATTTCCTAGGTATCAAAGTTGCTCAATCCAAGGATGGATTAATTATTTCATAGAGGAAATATGCTCTTAACATTCTAGAAGAAACTAACTTATTAAATGCAAAATTAGTGGACAAACTCATGTATCTTAATGTCAAATTGGTACTTAATCAGGGAAAACCTTTCTCAGATTTTGGAAGATACAGGAGGTTGGTTGAGAAGTTGAATTCTCTAATTGTGGCTCGTCCATACATTGCTTTTGTAGTAAGTGTGATAAGTCAATTTTTGAACTCACTTAGTCAAGAGCATTGAGAAGCAATAACTTGGATCTTGAAATGTATTAAGATTGCTCTCATTAAAAGTCACATTTATGAAGATAAGGGACACACCCAAATTATTGAATATTCAAACGCTAACTAGGCTAGTTCACCCAGTAATAGACGCTCCACTTCAGAATATTGTGTTTTAGTTAGAGGCAACCTGATATCTTGGAAAAGCCAAAAGCAAAATGTTGTGGCAAGATCAAGTGCTGAAGCAAAATATAAGGTCATGACATTAGTGACGTGTGAACTTATGTGGCTAAAGCAACTTCTAAAATAACTCAAATTCAAAAGAGACTCACAAGTGACGATCATATGTGATAACCAGGAAGCTTTACATATTGTTTCTAATCTTATCTTCCACGAAAGGACCAAACACATTGAAGTTGATTGTCATCTTATAAGGAAACTTAAGTCTAGAGACATTACAAACTTCGTTAATTCTAATGATCAATTGACATTATTTCTAATGATTAGTTGGCAGACATTTTCATTAAGTGTCTTAAAAGACAAAAGATTAGTAAAATTTGTAACAAGTTGGACATATTTCATTTGTATGCTCCAACTTGAGGAGAAATGTCGAAAATAAGAAAATAAAGTATGATGTAATTTAAGAAATAAAGTATTTAGACATATTATATTTAATTTATAGGAAACTATATCTCTTTTAATTTATTGTAATCAATTTTTTTAGCCTATATAAACACTCATATGTATTGTGTTTACACACACGATTTCAGCATAATATTTCTTTGTTTATTCTCTTTTAACACTCTTGTCTCTATCCTAAAAGTAGTAGACTTAGTTTCAAGTTTAAATAATTTGGTTCTCCAACATTATTGATTTGAAGCTTCCAAATGTGACTTCAAGAAGAATGAATTTTACTTTACTTGCCATGAATTTTCTCTTTTGCTGATGGTTATTCTAACTATCTAGCTAAGCTATTTTTTTCTAACAATTCTCTTTGGCTTCTCCAACAGTCTTGAGTTGTCTTTCAAACTATTATTTTTTGGTGGAACTCATTTTTTTTTATGTTTTCTATTTATTTGTTGAGAATAAATTATTTTCATGTAACAAGATGAGAACTCAATAAGCTTTAGTTTAAGGGAGAGTGTTGAAAATTAGAATCTAAACATTCTGATTTATTAATAATAGTGGTTTATAGACACATATTCTTTAATTTAGAGGAAACTGAAGATTCTCGATTTATATATAATTAATGTAATTAACTTATATAAACACACATCCACAATGTATTCTAACACATAATTTTCAGTCAATTATCCCTATTATCCCTCTGTTTCTCTTATTTTAATTAGGCACTACAAAGCATATGCATGATAACAAATCATTACTGTAATAATCTTATTGAGTACCACCATCCAAGCAAAAATCTTAACCTTAGAAGGAGCTTTGGAAAATCTTGAAATAATAAAAAAAAAGGTTCTCAAAGTAGAGTTTACAGAGAATACTTAAAATTAGAAATTGGAAAGTCTAAAATAAATCCTGAAGCATCTGCTGTCAAAGAGCTTTGCTAAAAATGAAGTACAGAATTAGCATAACATGAAACAGGTCTAGAACCAGTAGCTCAAGTCAATCATTGTTCTTAACAAGGATTAGGTCCCAATTAACAAACCCTAGGTTCAGAGGCAAGTAAAATTTTAAACTTAAGATATGCTTAGTCATATGCAATAAATCATAATGCAATTCCCTCACTCTCTCATAAAGTCAAACATTTGTCATAAATAAGTGTAAAATCTATCCAGCAAGGAACAAAATGTTATAAAACAAACCTGACAGTTTTAAGTATGGAACAATCTCTCTGTAGCGTGCAAGTACTTCCTCAAAACCATGACAAAATCTATTATCTTGATAAAAACTGAACACATTCTGATCACGTGTAGAAGCTACAAAAATAAATTCACTGAAATCAACAGAAGAGAAAACACAGAACATTTGTCTGAAGTCAGAAACAGATGCTCACTATCACCAAATCCAAAACATGGTATCAAATTGTCTTCATCAAAGGAAGACAGAGTATGGCCAATGATGGAGATTGCTTGCTCGTATGGATTAGGAATGTTTCCAATATGATGAAGGCTTCTTCGATGGAACGAGTGCTTACCTACAATTACCAAGGTGGGACTTTTTTTATATTTGTTTACATATATACACGTAAAGTATTAATTTCATATTCATAAGGAATAACCTGTCCACTCATTGCTTTTGGTGAAGTCAATACCAAGTATTAAATTTGAAGATTCCAGACCAGCTTCTCTCAGAGCAGAAACAACCTGAAATATATCTTATATACGCATGATGCTTCTACAAATAGTTATGCCTACATTAGCATTCTATAGTCAACCCAATTCACCATTAATGATTACTCTTAGATTACTATTGCCTATCCTCTCCAAACCACTAAGCAAAAGTAGCAGTGAAAACCTGATCCAATGAGCTGAAATGATCAGCTATATATGTGGGTTGCCTCTTATGTTGATGGTGAGTCTTTGCTGAACTCCCAGCAAAATTAGAGGGTTGATAATAGCTAGTATTTGATGAATTTCCAGCATAAGATGGTTCATGATAGGTAGTATTCTCCAAATTCTCGGCATAAGGAGACGGTTGATGATAGCTATCATTCACTGAACTTCCAGCATAATAAGTAGGGGGATGTTGGTAAAAATTATCTTGCGATTCATACATTGACTCTGAATTTCCCATAATGACTGGCCTGCTTCCAGCAATATCAAGATACGTAAATAAACAATAGACAATAGGGGTAAAAAGATGGGATTAACATGAATTAAAGCAAGAATACAGCACCAGAAATGACAACAGTTCATTGTCAATAGTAAAATATCAAAGGAAAACAAGTATCACTAGCATGTACTCTGGTGGCATTTTCCGTAACTTATGTAAAAAATTTAACATGTTCATTATGTTTTGTCAAAATCAAATTTATAAAAGCTTCCTTCTAACGATTAGCGAACCAAAATAGAAACGCAGTTACATTCTCTTCTCTCTAATCAACCATACATAGATAGTCCATCATTCATAGGTAAAAAATGACTCCAATAACTAAAACACAAGCAAACGGTGTTTTGCGTCCTAAGATCGAAGCTAAAACCACGATGACTTCCAAAGAGAAAAAGAGAAAAATCGTAGAATCGAGAGTTCTAAAACCACAATAACATCCAATTCACGATATCAATGGTCACAAACTGAAAACGACACCGTTATGAGGAATTAATCTGATTCAAGTGAATCGGCGAGGATAGCTGTTATGTATCAGTCGCGTACAAGTATTATTAAAAGAAGAAGAAGAAAGAGAGAAGTGAGAATCGGAATTCAAAGATCACCTTGTCGATTTGGTTTGCGTGGAGTCCAAAGCTTTGTTGCAGAGTTTGGGTTTGACGTTTCGGTGTTTGAGATAGAGAGAACAGAAAGGTGGTGATGGCCATTTTGTTTCCTTAGTATACTAATAAACTTTGTTAGACTTGGACAGATTTGGCGGCGTTTGTGTTGCGTGCACTCGTTGAAAATTAGTTCCCTTTCACATGTTTTTCTTGGCTTTCAATCGTGGTAGCACGAAAGGTGCATTATTCATTCCAATTCTTTATTAGTTCCTTTTTCTATAGACACTTGCTATCTCATTCCTCGCAGTCGCGGCTCCCTTTTCTTGTCCATCTCCACAATTTCTATTCTACGAAATAAATCCTCCCAAGAAACGTGTCATCGTCTATAGAAAAAACATGAACATCCCGCTGGATTATCTCCGCCCAATGTGTACTTTGACACACTTTTATATTAATAAACATGGTTAATTTTTTCTCCTAAGCAGACAAAAGTAATTGAGTAACTATCAAAGATTTAGTTTAGTTGGTGGAATAAGCTCTATGAATTGTTTGTAAACTCGTGCTATATCGATTTTTATAGTTAAAAGAAAAATATTTGTGTAAATATAAATAAACCTAATTGTATATGTTACAATTATTGATATAATTAACATTAATCATGTTTAAAATAAAGTTAACATTATTAATTATTTCAATAATCTTATATTACTATCAATTACTTATGAATTAAAATTAACTCATCACATTTTAATATTTATATACTTCTATTAGATAAAGTTAATAAAATAAGATAGAAGAGATAACGAATGTACGATAATAATAACTATGCATATGTGTGTGTGGTACCTCTTAAGAATGATGTGTAACACAAAGAATAAGAACATGATTTTAACTAATGGTCCGCGATTACAACGTTTATTACAAAGTCAAAGATTTTGAGCTCACGGTGACCACTGTTGGTTTCTTGAAGAGTCAAAGATCAACTGAGCTGAGGAGCAGAAGAAATTTCAGCTGAGAATCTCGCTTGAGCGAGACGTATCTCGCTTAAGCGAGAATTATGCA
>JAMLFT010007617.1:0-14604 GCA_026544285.1 Pachyrhizus erosus | reverse complement strand
TTTCGTTTCATTATTATTTTAAAATATTTAATATTTTTTTATTATTTTTAAAAAGTTTAATTAAATTTTTTTATTTTTAAAATTGTTTTTATGTTTTCTTTTTTGTTAAATAAACTAGCTTGATTAACAAAATAATTTCAGTTGACGTTAATGTGACTTTACGTATGTTTAAAAATTATCATTTTGATTTTATTATTTTTTTAATTTATTTAATTTCGTCTTACTATTATTAAAAATTTAATTTTTTAATTTTTAAAATCAAATCAATCTTATTCTATCTATCCAATTGAACTAATGATATAAATTAATTATAACAAATATAAATTGTCATTATATGTAAATTAAAATTGTTAAAAAATTTTAAATCAACATTATTAATTCAATTAGATGAAAAATATAACATCGACTTAGTTTTAAAAATTAAGAGATAAAATTGAACCTTTTAATAATAGTGAGAAAAAATTAAATAAATAGTGAAACAAAAATAATAATTTTTTAATATTTTTAAAAATACGTTAATGCTAATTAAAATAATTTCATTAATAAAGTAAATGAATATGAGAAAAGAAAAATCATTAAAACAATTTTAAAAATAATAGACCTTAATTGAATAATTTAAAATAATAAGAAGGCATTGAATATTTTAAAATAATGATGGGACGAAAACGGTATTGAAGCTTATTAGAAAATATTATAAGATAACGAGATAAACTTAGTAGTAGCTAAAAGGCTATTTAGTGCTGTGTCCGTTTAGTTTCTTATAATCTAAAAGCCTCAATTCTTTTTTCTTTTTTTTATGAAAAAAAAAAGGATAAAAGCCTCAATGTTGGGTCAGATTGCCATTAGTAGATAAGCCCACTTTCGACGCTGATATTTTAGGAAGATGCTTATCTATGTTATATATATAATGAGAAGAAGAAAAAAAAAAAAAAAAACATTCGTAGGATAGAACTGTTCTGAGAGAGAATTAAGTAGAATTAAAAAAAAAAAAAAAAAAAAAAAAAGAACGAAAGCGAGAGAGAGAGAGGCCATTGTGTACAGAAGCAAAGAGAAATAATGTTTCATATAATGGCCGTCAACTCAAAATGGGTACTCCATTAAGAACATACAACATTATGCCCTTTTAATTAGTCTTTATGACAGCTTAGTACAGAGATACTTGATAAATAATTAAAAACATAAAATATATTAAATATAATGACAACATTCAATACAATGAAAAATTAAAATTTTCACTTTTTTTGATATTCAAATTTTTCGCATTTAATTTAACTTTAATTTTAATTTTTAAATATTTTTCAAGTACACTAAAATACTTCAACAAATGATAGACTTTTGTTCTTTACAAATATCTTAATAAAAAAAATTGTTAGAAGATTGAAATGATAAAAAAAAGTATGTAATGTTTAAAACGAATCAATATAAATAACTTGCAAATAGGCTTTTCTTGTAAATAGTGTAAAAATATATAAATTTCAGAATTAAAAGTGTTTTACGATGTTTCATCATTTAGTCAAAACTAGTTTTTGTCCTCACATTTTAAAAATTGTGCTTTTAGTGCTTGTATTTTGTGAAATATAGTGAATTTATCCCTAATTCCTAATTAAGTTAAAATGAAATATACAATCACAAACGAAATCCACTGTATTTTAGAGATATGAATGCTAAAAAAAATATTTTTAAAAAATAGAATGTTAATTTTGATAAAATATGGAGGAAACTTACATATATTTTATCATTTTAGTCTTCTAGTTATTAATTTTATGCGATTTTTAATTTCCAAGTTTCAATATACAATAAGAGATTTAATTGACATAACAAGAATTAAAAGACAAAAATTATACATTTGCAATATTTAAGAGTTAAAAATTGTAATTAAATTATCTAAATACAAACCTTTGGTGATTATGCTCGGTTTCAGAATTGTGTGAAGAGAGACATAAAATTATAAAATTAAAAAAATATATAAGCTGAATAGAGAAGCGTACTAACTTATAAAATCGCAGAACATAAAGTATGTGCTTTTTGTTCGATATGTCAGGACATTGAATCAGATATCATACATACCACTTCTGTACTATTCTGGTTTTACCTTCGGTCAATATGTTTCAAAATAATTCATTTCATAATATTCTGCTTTCTATGTTATCCAAAAGTATTCATACTATTCAAATCTGTATCTAAGTCAACTAGTCAAGGAACAGTTTTTGGGTAGCTATTAATTGAAAAAAAAAAAAGAAGTATCTAATCCTTCATAACGTGAAATATTTGTCTTCAAAGAGTTGCGTGCAATGTAACTAATCGACTGTGAAATAAATAATTTGTGTTGTCAGCACTCAGCAATCATCATCAAGATATTATGGCAATCATGGATATATAGATGGTTGCTTGCTCAATCAATGACGTAATATGCATTAGATACTCTTTCTGTTGGTTCACCTGATGATATCATCCAATGCAACCCTGAAACTTGCAAATCATAAAAAAAAATTGAAGGTATATGTTGTTCACAGTTTAGAATTATGAATGTGGTTTAGTGGTTGACAACGAATTACACTAATTGCTTTTGTCCATATTCATATAATTGGTGGACAATGAATTATACTAATTACTTTTGTCCACATCCATACAATTGTCATCCAACTTCACTGGTTATTTACTAATCCAATAAACTTGAAGCAACATATACAGGCAAAGTTAATATGTCCAACATTAATTAGTTTAATTATGTCAGGAATATATTCTTATATGCAATTCTAGCTTGGCTCTCATAACATACTGATTATAATGAAAAGTAGTGGCGGAGATTAGTCTAATTAAGGGCACGCACCCAAGGGTAATTTGATATTATATGGATCCTTGACTAATTTATTTGCTGAAATGTTGATTCCCTAGTGTTAGTGGAAATAAAACCTTTTATTTCAATGAATATTAAGCGAATGGTGATTAAAATTTTCAAAAAAATTTAGTCTTAAAAGATTCAATTAGATTAAGGATTCAGTTGCAGACATTGCAACTAGAAGAAGGAATAAAATTGGACCAAATATCAATTACAAGATCTTAACACTTCGAATATGATTTTTTTTATTATTATTGTGTGGTATTCAAGTATTTCAAAAGCTGGATGTCTCACATTAGTTAAGGCTTATGATGCTTTTATTTACTAACTTGTGTTTTGGAATTACACATGTGCACGAAATTGGACTAAGTAGATCAATTTCAGGACAAGTTCGTCCCCCTTCGCACACGATAATGAGTTGCTCCAACAGAACTTAAATTATTTTCTTAAATTAGATTGTCATTTAAAATTTGAAGCCTTGTATTCTTTCTTAAATTTTTATTATCTGCATGTCTTAAAAACATTTTCCCATTTTATAAACACAAGTTTTGTACTTTCATTTTATTGCCTGCAAGTACTTCTGTTCTCTATATCTTTGCAAAGGATTTTCCTTAAATTTGAAACCTCGAAAAGCTACTCACTTGCCTCTGTTCTACACCTATGGGTTCTTGTTTTTCCCGAGCATTCACTAGTCTTTTATATCTTTCTAAATAGTAAGTAAATCTCATGGTATTTGTACTCAGCATTTTTTATATATCCTTAGTGAAAGGTTTTCATTAGTGTGCAACTATGCATACCAGAAATCGATTTCCCTAGCATGCACTATTTATAAGTTGTTATATGCAGCTTTTTTTTCTAGATGCATTCTCAATATGTAGAACTAATTAGTAATTAACAATTTACAAACTATGAACACCATTTTTCATGTTTGTAGCATTCGTTACTGTTTGTGTATAAAGAAGCCAGAGCAACGATAAGTTGAGACTTGAGACAATATTCTTAAATTATGTATGTGTGTGTGTGTTTCATATGAGGGAGAAAGATAGAGAGGTGACAAGCATGTGATAAATTGCAAAATGGACGTAACCAGTGGTTTTTCATTTTTATTTCTAATAATTTTTTTATTAGTTTTCCCAAATAGATGTATGGTTCAGGTTTGGCTTCAGCATTAATGATTGCCAGGTGAGTTTCTTTGATGACTTATAATTTTCATCCTTGACTTTTCATTTTATCTGCTTGGTTCATGGCTATATAAGCACATGCAGATCATCAAAATGAATGTCCATTTTTTTTTTAAACTTCGCAAAATCATGGCTACTTATTGATGACTGATCAGTTTCTCTTTCTTCATGGTAACGCATAGATACTCCTCATTTGCTGGCTACTTATTTGCAATGCATCTGCTATTCTGTTATTAAAAATTCCTAAATTAGCTATCAACTCGTGGTTTAGTTACATGAGCACTCTTCTGGACTCATCTTGGTGAAGCATTACCTCAACCTTTTACCATTTTGATTGGTTTCACTTTTAAAATGTTAAAATAAATTTGTGTATGAATATTGAGGTTAACATTTTTGAAAAGATGATCAATAGGCTATTGTAATTAGTAATTAGAATTTTAAGTTTTGGGCGTGCTTAGGTAAATAACTTGATTAAACATTTAATCAATAAACTCTTGTATAATGAAAACTTGTAAGTTTGGTTGTGATATTTATTGAAAAATGTTTAGAAAAATTTAGTTTGACAAGTTTCTCTAGGTAATTCATAGAAATAAGCCAAAAAGAATTTAAAGGACGGACCACATGTCACTTTCATAAGTTAAAATGAACTTTATTTTAGGTGCGAGTGCGACTTTGTATTTTCCTTTGTATTGTTGGCACCTGTTTTTTGTTTGTTATTTTCACTTGCTCCCTTTAACTTTTCTGACAAAATGCGTACATGTTTGTTTTCTGATTCGTGCACGTGTACATTCATATTTATCTTGAGTTGTCTTTTGAAATTACTCTTGATTAGCTGGTCCGTATGAATCTTAAATAGGTAGGTAATGTGCCTTTATTGAACTAGTCATCCGATACAGAGAGTCTGTTTCAAGTTCATTAGTGTCAGATCCACAAGTAGTTTCATCTTTTTATCATTTTTGACTTGAAACAGTTAAGTCTTTTATCGCTTTTTAATTGGCTTTTGACTACAGGTAAACATATCTTGATGCCTTTCATATTTTCTGGTTCATAACTGTGGCCTTAAATTGTGCGACTTTTGCATTTCGATTCACATTATTAAAACGTGAGTGTTTGTATTCTTCCTGCTTATAGTGAAGACTTTGTTTCAATGTTTAGTACTTTTGTTATTTCCAGTTTCTGAAGTCTGAATTATAAGAAGTTGGAAATAGGTAGCAGAAACTGATACCTCTTTTGCTAATGTACTGCAATCCAAAATATATTATTTTATTTTATTTCTTTTCTGTACAAAAGATTACAAAATTTCTACTTGCTGGTAACTGAGAGTTCCCATTTTATTCTAGCATCCTAAATGCTTGATCTTGAAGTTTTCTTTCTCTGAATATGTTGGTTTAGTATTTTCTTTTTCTTTTTCACAGGCAAAGTAAGAAAGTGAATTTTTTTTTCTTATTTTTTTTAATATTAAGACATGAAGAAAATGATAAACATATTTTTTTAGTATTATTATAAACAAACACCCAATTTTTCTTTCATTATATTTCCACTTTTCTTAATTTTTTTCTCTTCATTTTTTTATCACAATGCTTATTACTTATTATTAGCATGTTTCATTACACTTTTCCAACTCAAGTCTCACTATTTGTTTTTGCATCAAATTTGAAGAAAATGCAGAAACTATTATTTTTCTCTTTTTACGTTTTTTTCCCTCTAATTTTCTTTTTCTTTCCTCTAATCTACTAAAAAAAATAAGGTGAGAGTGTTGCTGTAATATATATATATATATATATCCCTTCCCACTTCTCTCTTTTATTATTCCTCTTGCTCTATACTGTAAGTGACATTAGCAGTTTTCAAACTGGCTAGTATAACGCTCAATTAATTCTCCATCCATTTTTGTCCATGACCCTGCATAACCTTTTCAAAGGCTAATAATGAGTAAACAATTCAATATTTCAAATTGTTTTCACATTTTAAACTACAATAAACACTAGATTCATTGATTTCTAAGCATGCATGTATTGCTTTAATGCCACTCTACCACTACAGATTGGTCCTTTTCTCCATACTTAGCCAAACGTTAAAAACTACAAAATAATAATGATATCAACCTCTTCATACACGTATCAAAGTGTGAAGTCTTTTTCTCCCACTATCTTAATCACAATTTCAATTTTCCTTCCTCACGATGATAAACCTGATCCTGAAAACACTTCCGATTTTTACAAATTGTTGGCCACATATTGTGTTTTTGAGTCTTGACTAATGATTTTCCTTGTCCAAATGTGCAGGAACCAGAAAGGGACCTGAACTTGTAGGAGATGTAAAAGCAATAGAAAAATAATATAACGACAATAAGACATTCTCCTTATTTGTACAATTTGGTCAATCCTATTAGACATGTTTGTTTTCAAGGGTATATAAAATGTCCTTACCTTATTGGAAGCATTGCAAGATGATAATCCATTCGAACCAACCAATATCTCTATACCAAGTGTTTTAGGTGTTTTTGCACTAAACATGAGATGGGGAAATTCAAAGAAAGGAAAAGAAAATCGAAAATCTGAGATCTGGAAGATACTAATTCAATGCTTATTCGACTTAATCCGTTCAATATATTTCATAACCCGTTAGGTGAGGTGTTAATTTTTAGTTAACATGTTAATCAAATGGAACTAGACCACCCAAAATGTCGTAAAACTTGATTTCTTCAAGATTTTCAAAAAGCAATGCCATCACTTTTTATTATGACAAATAAACAAAACAAAATATGGGAATTAGGATATATATATATATATATATTTAAAAATTATTAACCTCATCCTAATATTTAATACAATTACATATTCAAATTTTAAACTTAATATCGTTAAATAAACTAAAATAATATCGTATAAATTTATCTACATATTAATTAGTAAAATTGGGATATTTCTACACAATTAAACATAAAACAATACATTTACATTAATACATTTTAATTTAAAAATTTGCATAAAAATTAATTATTTGATACAAAAATCGCTTTTAAAAAAAATTTATTTTTATTAACAATATTATTGATGTAAAATATTTTCTAACGTTAATAATGATTCATTTTTATCTAGAATATGCGTAACAATTTTTAGTAAGATATATAGTATTAATTACATTTTTTTATTAAAAAAATTTAAACTTATAATGTTAATTAAAGAGATTAGATTAAATTTTATTTAAATTAAAAAAAATTAATAAAAAATTGTAATTTTTGTATTAAATGTTTTATTTCTATTTCAATTTATAAGTAAAAAAAAGTTATTATCATGAATTGATGTATGATCACAATTTCAAATCTTAGATACCTAACTAAGTTAAATAATTAAAATAATTTTTTATTTTCCATGATAATTGTAACCAGTTTAAACTGAATCGTCTCCTGTAAATTACAAAAAAAAAAAAAAAAAAAAAGCACACTTATTTTTGTTTAATAAGATAATTTTGATTGCCCATTATACGAAAGGCAACAAATTACGTGTCCCAAACGCAGAGCAGCCAAAAAAGGATCAAAACACGTGTACGGCAAGAAGGGTGTCCCCACGAATCAGAGTCTCAACAAGGTACGGTAATGGACGAGAAGGCGCCACGTGTCTAAAAAATCTTGAATTTGCTTTCAACGTACGCTCATGGAGGTGGTGCCACGTAGCCAGAGAGAAACCCCAAAACTACAAAGAAAAAGGCAACGTAACGCTGATACTATGTTTTAGTCGAGCGCATGTGTCGTTAGGACATTGGTTCTTGGTTGACAGAGTGACAGATTCGTGTCTCCTGGGAACTGATTTGATTGGACGCGAAATGTTTTATTTTTTAAAAATAAATTGGGAACTTTGAATATTGATAATGAAACGAATGGGAATTTTATTTTTTGTCAAAAGGAAATATTCCAAGTGAAGAATGAAAGATGGGCACGTTGTGTTGTGACTGTACTGACAATGACTCAACCTAACCCTATCGTACTCATTCATAGTCATAGGTCAATCAAATAAGCTCAAGCCACCAGCTCATTAAATCTAGTCACTTTGTTCTGTATGTATATAATACACTAGTTTAAATAAATTCATTCTAATGGTTTCATTTTATAAAAATTATTAATATTACTTTTATTTTAATTTAATTTTGTATATGTTCTAAGTCTACCATAACAAGTGGAGGGATTTAGAGCTGAGAGATCAATCCAAGAATCCATGTATCACTGGAAATTTATATCATATGACACTTATCTTCAATAGTCGAGACTAGAGTTTAAGTCACCAGCTTAGGGTCACCATATTGTTGTAATTTCTAATATTAACAATTAATTTTAGTCATTATATTGTTGATTCTAGAATTTTGATAAAAAAAATGATATTTTAAATACTCATACAATCTACTTTTGAACTTCATTTATAATTATTATTTTACCTTCTAAAATTTCACACTCAATAGGGATTCATATCTATTTTGTTCATAAAGCTGTAACTTATGAAAGAAACTGAATTGAAAAAAATTTATGAAAGAAAGATAAAAAGTTAACTTTAAAAATCTCATTTAGATTAAAGTAGACGGAATTGTAATACATATTAGTTTATTAGAAGAGAAAAATATAATTATAAAAAATTAATTTATATGTATTATAGACAACATACGTAAATTAACTTCATTTTTAAAATAAGAGAAAACAATATAATTTAAGTTATATAAAAGATATTTATGTTAATATATTTCTTTTTTATTATATTTATAGTCCTAAATTATTGAAATAAAATTAAAATCTAGTTATTCAATTAGTTTATATATTTTACACAACTTTAAGTTTTGATGAAAAAAATTATAAGTTTTAGTCCTTACATTTATATAAAAGTTAAATTTTGATCTCCATCATTAACAACATTAATGATGTAATTGGTGATATTAATGTGAAGTTAATGTGTTGACAAGTGACATTGACTTGATAATTATATTGGATTAATGTGATAGACATGTGACACTAATATGACATACACATGACGATGATATGCTTAGAAATTAATGATTTGTCTCCTATAGTTGATATTAATTTGAGTCCTTATAGGTTTTATTAGTTTATAAATTAGTCCTTGTTTAAAAATGCAAGTTGATAATTGCTAAATATGCATACCTATTTTGATGCATAAGTAAATGATCATTCTATCTTTTCTATAACTTGAAGATGATGTTTGACCATTCTTTTATAGGTTCATTTAAATAATTAGGATTTATTCTTTTTATTTGTTTAAGAGGTTTTTTTTGGTTTAATCTTTTTTTGTGAAGGATTTGAAGAAGAAACTTTTTTTTGGAATTTTTTTTTGAAAATTTGAAGTTGTTAGTGCTAATATAAAGTATCAACAAATTATTATGAAACCAATGAGTAATTTTCAATTTTGCTAGCACGTTAAGCCCATACTTCACATGTTTAGTGTGGTTAGTTTTAGAAAACATCCTTTTAACAATACGAAAAATATAATTTCTTGGGTTTATTATAAGGGTAATATTAATGTTGGATGTTAGATTGAGTAATTTAGGCTCTCAGTACCTAAAGGATTAAGGTTTTAGCAAAATTTATAGATTAATGTGTTTTTTGAAATATAAGTATGGTTAGTAGTCTTGAGTTACATGGTAAAGAGGTTTCATGAAGTTTAACCTTGATGTTTACCATTATCTTTGTTAAACCCTAAATTTTTTGTATTCTAAAGTGTTCACTAAAATTACCAAAATGATTTTCCATCACTTGTTTAATTTACACTTGTATAATTTATGTTTCCACTATTCAAATAAACTTTTGTTCTTGATGACTTAGTATAATAATTTGTGATTTTAACTAAGTATTAGTAAGCCTCTTAACAGACAATACTCAACTCATCATTTTGTTACTTATACAATTTGGTAACTTACCAATAATGTAAAACATGTTTTAGTCCCTATATTATCTTAATTAACACAAAATGGTCTATGTTGTTATATTGTTCTTTAACTTAATCGATATAAAGTTTTCACCACCATTATCATAATTAGAATAAGAGTCATACATTCACCTTCCAACATTGGTTGGAAATAATTGCTTATATACATTAGAAAGACTTATTATAAGAAGTGCCTAAAGGAAAAGATAAATGGAGAAAACTTCCTAACAATAATTTTATAATTAGTCGTTGTCTTCTAAAATTTTGTATCATTATTGATAATCGTTCATATGGATAATAAGCATTGGTGTCAACATTGATACCAATAATATAGGTGAAAATGTCTCCTTTATAAATATCCTACTTAAATGTATTTTCTTATATCTTTTCTATCTATAAACACTTATTTTTTTTAATTATTAAGTTCACTCCTAAGTCATGCAATAAAACACACCTTAATTACTATTATGTTAACACCTAAAAAAGTTATTTATTGTCAAATCAATTTATGATAATTTTTAGAAGAAGATAGTGAGTATTTCAAACCATTAGAAAAAAAAATTTTTATAACAGAATTAAAAAAGAATGAAACTAAAAATCAATTCCTTGTAACATATACATATTTTAATATAAAACTTATTATTAAAATTAATTTAAACATATATATTAATCATATTCAATTATTTAAAATTAATTCTATTGAAGTAATTTTTTTCATAACTTTAAAATAAATGACCATAAAATTATTTAATTACAAAGCAATCAATAAAACATCTTCCTTTTGATGACTTATTTGAACCTTTGTCTTATATTAATTTTGGTTGTTTATTGAGTAGTTGGATAATTAAGTCAATTTTTCATAATTACAGCTAAACAGAAGGATCTATTATAAAATAAATATAAATTCAAAAATATAGTAAAAAATTAAAAATTTAATTAAAAATTATCAAATAATTCAAAAATTTATAAAATAATTTAACCTGACTTTAAAGTCAACTTTTGAGTGATATTTTCTATGATGCTCCAAATTTTTACCTAGATTTAATACATGTTTGGACACTCATTTTTAACTCACCTATTTGAGAATTTTTATGTCAAATGTTAAAAAGATGCAAATGTTACTATTGAAAGTAGCTTTAAGCCTTTAACGAGACGCGGATCCATTTTTCCAAAAGATGCATATTCAAACATGTTGTTAGTGGTATCAAATTGCTTCCTAAGTACAACTTTTAATTTATTGCCACCAAATGTCCAAAACACAATCTCTTGTTGTTTTATCAAACATGATGTTTTAAGTATTTTAAGAGTTTTATAGGACAAGTCATTTTTTAAAACAAGTGAGTTTTTAGAGTATGCAAGAGGGCTTAAAGTGCTTCATTGTTTCAATCTACTAAATTTTAAAGATTAATACACATTTACCAATACCATAATTTATTTTTTCAATTATATTATTTTATGATTTATACACTAGATCAGAGGCGCAGACATGATTACCCTCTAGCATTTTGTTGATGTTCTTTTAAATCAAGTGAACAAAAAAGATCCACATGAATCATGCTAACTTCAGAGTCTTCTCTGCAGTAATAAAGAAAACTTGACTAAACGTCTAAACGCAGAAGATTTCTTAAAGTAATACTAATAGTCTATAATATAGTAAAGAAAAATGGTATCAATAATAATACTAAATTAATCGTTAAGCTGCAGCAGTAATTATTAAACAAGTATAAATTAAAATTTAATGAAGAACGTGATTCATGTAACCGACACAACTGTAGGACAAAACCTTGAAGTTAAAAAAATGATGACAGTGATAACGACCAAATGAATATCAAATACTGCATTCTCACTTACATAAATGATTAAAAATGTGATTAAACAAGAGAAATAATGAAGAGTACGCTGTAATGTGATCACACAATAAGATATCATTATATTATTAAATTATAATTCAACTACCAAGCAAGGCAAGCCACACAAGCCAAGCCAACAAAAATGGCTCAGAACCAAAAGTAGTGCACAAAGTTTATCTCAAAAGCTAGAGATAAAAAAAAAAAATATAAGCATAAACGTCACTGAGATAGGAAAATAGGTAATATTCACAAGGTACAGGTGGAAGAACATTGTATGTTGAGGTGTCAACAGGAACAACGAGTTTTTGATATAAAGCCAGCAATTGGGGACTTCACTCTGACCACCATGATAGGAACTCCAATAAGCAAAATCCAATTGATACGTGCATATCACAAGACGCACACACTCCCCCAAAAAATCCTCTATCACCTAACTTACCTATCCTCAACTCAAGGCACTTAAGTCCCAGCAAGTGAGTGTTACACAGCATGGAATATACTTATTCAGCAGAAGCTGCAGATGCAGAAACCTACACAAGTAGCAGCACCACCCCCCCAACTGCTATGAGATCAAAGAAGAAAAACAACAACACAAGAAGGTTCAGTGATGAACAAATCAAATCATTGGAGACTATGTTTGAGTCGGAATCAAGGCTTGAGCCAAGAAAGAAGTTACAGCTAGCAAGAGAGCTTGGATTGCAGCCAAGACAAGTCGCTATATGGTTTCAGAACAAGAGAGCTAGGTGGAAGTCAAAGCAACTAGAGAGAGACTATGGCATACTCCAATCCAACTATAACAGTTTGGCTTCACGTTTTGAAACTCTAAAGAAGGAAAAGCAAACATTACTAATTCAGGTACTTTATACTACAAATTAATATATTCTTTAGAATGAGTACAGCAAATACAATTCCCTAAGTGTTGTTAATGTTGTTATTTGATCAGAACTGAAGTTTCACTTTAGTAATCTGCATAATAAATATATGTATTACAAGATTATGTGGATTAAAGAAATGAAATTTCAAATCTGATTGAAGAACAATACTATCAACACCTAAGTAATTGTTTCTAAGTTCTGTCTTAAATACAATTCTATCCATTTTGTAAGGTAATTAATCATTTTGATTTGTTTCTACAGTTGCAGAAGCTGAATCATCTAATACAGAAGCCAATGAAGCCAGGTCAGAGATGCACACAAGTTGAAGCAGCAAACAGCATGGACAGTGAATCAGAAAATGGAGGTACCATGAAATGTGAACCTGAGGGGAAGCCTAGCCCATCAATGGAAAGATCAGAACATGTACTTGGTGTTCTGTCTGATGATGACACAAGCATAAAGGTGGAAGACTTTGGCCTAGAAGATGAACCTGGCCTTCTGAATTTTGTTGAGCATGCTGATGGTTCCCTGACATCACCAGAAGATTGGAGTGCTTTTGAATCCAATGATCTCTTAGGCCAATCTACCAGTGATTACCAATGGTGGGACTTCTGGTCCTGAATGAAACAGAACACCAAAATTTTGTGCAGGAAATATATGCATACGAATGCTTCATGTTTGGGTTCACATTTAGGACGTGATTTGCTAATTCTACCTAGTTATAGCTTCCCCGTTTTTAAACAAATTTGATGCAATTTTTTGCTGTATAACGAGTTTCCAAACACGCACTAAATCAATAAACATCATGAAGCACCACCTAAGATAAACGCAGAGCTAAAAATATTTCTTATATCTAAGATGTGTATTATGTCTGGCTATGTGATTAATTTCCGTGGAAAACCAAATTGTTCAAAAACTTTAAGAAGGCAAAAAATCTCAAATCTGAAAAAACAGATTTTATTAATAACTATTTCACAGAGGTACATTGCTACATCTTTATAATTTATGAAGCTGTGTGTTTCGTTTTCTAATGGCAATTGAAGCATTAAAGTTCACACTAACAGCTATCCAACCTGAAGGGCCAAGACGTGCCCCACTCCACATTATTATGGCATGGACACAAACTACGAAATAATCCTTTAATTAATGAAAAGCAGCTACCACAAGCAGGGTGTTCATTGACTATGAAAATTGATGACCAAATTGGAGCCAAATGGCTATTCCAAAATTTTAAATAATATCCAAAACAAGACCAAGAGTATTCAACTGCATGGAAATATAAATTTCATTCGGCCTGTGAAATTAGCGAGTTCTTCAATGCTGATCATTTGAGCTTCTCATTGTTAATGTAAGTTTGAGCTGAAACGTACCAAATACGAGGCATATGAAGAGTGAAAATGATTGTATCCTCTTCACACTTTCAGAGCATAAACCTTCCAAGAATTAACAAAATCTCATGCCTAAGAACTTCGGTGACTTTTGGTCAAATATGTATATGCAATTGCAATATGAAACTCTGCATAATATTTTTAAAAAAAAAAAAACAATGTTTTCCGTGTTTTTAGATATGGGAGAAGACAAAGATAGAAAAGAGAAGAAAAAGAGAAGAAACATATTGACATTTATTTTGGCAGACCGCAGACTCCACAGAAAGCAATCCTACCTAACTCACGCAGAGGTACTATAAAATAAAAGGCTCTTATTTGACTAATTAATTAGGCTTAAATAAAAAAAAATGTTTAAATAATATTTGGTTTTCTTAATTTTATTTGTCTCCTTCTTTTTTTTTTTTTTTTTTTTTTTTTTTAACTCTAATGTTATGATTTCCAATTATTACTATGACTATATTTGATAAAAAAATTTAATTAGTTTCTAATTTTTTTTAACTATTTGAAAAATTAATTTGACATTTTGATAAATAATTTTTTTAAT
>JAMLFT010007616.1:0-14604 GCA_026544285.1 Pachyrhizus erosus | reverse complement strand
TTTACCTAATTAATTTAGATTAAATTATATGAAAAGAATCAAATTCATTTTATATGTATGTTTTAACATTCTACATGAAATTTTAAATTTATAATAATTTTTTTAAAACATATTACATTCTCTTTCTTATTTATTATCTTCTTATTTAACTAATTTATTAAAAGTTACTTTAATTTAAATAAAATTGAATTTTATTTTTTTGCATTAATATTTAAATTTAATTGTACTTTTTGGCCCAATAATTTTACAATATACCAAATTTTTTTTAAATATTTTTTTTTCACATTTTGTTTTCAACTTTTTTGTTAAATCTCAAAAGGAGTGGTGATGTAGCCATTACACTTTCTAGCGATTTTAAAATATCAATATTCAAATCATTGCAATTTTTTCTTACACGAATCCGAGTTAATGATCGTTTTAAAAACAAGTAAAATGATAAAAATAGGAATTTAACCCTAACTGTAACCTCTCGGTAGAACTAAAGTTATAAAATATGAAGTTAACCTTAACTACCTGACCCTAATCGTGATATGCCAGTAGAACCAACATTATAAAATTTTTTAACTTGAGGACAAAAAAGAAAATACTTAATTCATTCAAATATCTCTATGTATCTTTTATATAAGTTCCTATTTATAGGAAATAAAAAAAACCAATCACAGGAAACAAATCCTAAACAAATTCTAAGCAAATCATAATCTTAGTTGAAAAGATAAAATAAGATTATGACTCTATTAAGAAAATAAACATTTAGATAATATATCTTAATAACAAATATTAAATATCTCCTTAATTTCTAACCATTTTCTAGTCATCCATATAGGTATGAGCAAATTTTTGAATTGATTTTTGTAAGATTCATATCATTTTCTTGATTCAATGATTTTTTCTTCCTATATCTCCTTATCAATAAGGTATTTAGAGAAGTGTTAAAATCCATAGATATTAAAAAACTCACTCTAACTCATATTTTAGAGAGGATTCACACTCTTTTCAATCTCATGATATCACAAATTGCAAATCAGTGTGATTCTCCGCATCAAAATGCAGGCAACAATGTTAATATTTAATGACCAAATCAAAATCTCCAGATTAAAATTTAATAAATTTTGACCGAAGGATAACATTTACAATATTTTACAAATTGGAGGTAAAATATGTAAAAAAATTGTTTGGAAACAAAATTCGTAACATTGTGAAGTTATAAGATAAAATACAATTAAAATTAATATTTATGTATAATTGATTAATAGTAAAATTATAGATAAATATAACATATAAGAGTGAACTTTTGACATAATAACACATTAGTGTCTCAATTTTTAAAAAACATATATTTATATAAAAATGAAAATTTGAAAAATATAATAAAAACTTAATAATATAAGAAATTAAAGATCTGAAATTTAACACCATGCACCTTTACAAGTTATTACACTAGTTTTTGCTAAGAGTCAAAGACTATTTCATTAAGGTATTGATTAAACTCTTGATTACATACTTGAAAAATAAATATATCTACTAATTATGTCACATCATGTTAGTTATTGCACTAATTTTAACTAACGAAAAGGTGTGTGCTATAAAAAATATATTAGAGAGTGTGTTGCTAAGACTCTTCAATTCTTATTTATCTCACATTTTCTTTCTTATTTAGGATATTTATGTCAATATATATATATATATATTGACATAAGTGAGACATGTCAACCTAACACTTAATGATGACAATACAAAAAGAATAAAAAAAGATTGACAAGACATATCATAGAATACTCTTGTGAGATATTTCCTATGATTGTGTGTGGTGACTTTGAACTACTCTCATGGCTTCTTCCTCCATTCCCTTATTTTCTTCATCATTTTGGGCTCTACACATGTCTTAAAGAGTTAAACTCATTATTGTTGGAGTTGAATGTAACTAAGTTGAATCTCTTGTACTCATAACTTATTGATTCTAGTTTATGCTCCAATATTGATGTTCATATTCTATACTTAATGCTCGTTATGATTTGATCACACATATATTATACCATAAACCTTGAACTAAATTTGAACAACTACTAAACCTTGTTACTAGACATAGAACTTGATTTTCTAGTCATTTTGAAGATCCTTAATCTTAAAGCAAGTTGTCTTATTAAGTCAATTAAGGGATTAGGGATAAATAAGAGAACATAAGCTCTTTCATATAAGAAATTGAGGTTTAGTAAACTAGTGAGTTAATATTAATGCTTTAAATGTAAAGTTGATTAATGATCTAAGTTACAATTAAGATGAAACTTAACGAAGTCTAATCCCAACAACTTTATCAAATTTGATAATAATTTTTTCTACACTTTACATATTCGATAAAAACCCAAAAAGAGTTTTTACAACTTATTTGTCCTAGGACTTGTTTGTAATTTATGTTTATAATTCTACTTTGTTGTTTAATCACCAAAGACATCTTTTTGTTAGTTTGGAATAAAGAAAAATGTGTTTGTTACTAAGTATAGCATAAATCTTTTGAGAGGCAATATGCATTCATAATTTAACTATTTGTGTGACTTGGTACATTTGTCAAGAGTCTAACAATCATTAAGTATAAATTATCAATATTCTATTTATTGGGAGACTTTAAACTATCTTTTTAAAAGTGTATAAAGACCTAAATTAGTTGTATGATTTGAGATACATTAGAATATTATTTAATTTTCTAACCTACTTTAATGAAAGTAATTAGAACTTATTTTTAAGATGAATCAAATGATTATTTTTATGTTTTTTATGGTACATTCTCTCCCTTGCAAGGTAAAATTAGAAAGCTCCACTGATTTAACTACTAAGTTAACAGACATTGATAAGAATTGTTTCCATGTGAAATTTGAAGGATTTATCAATTTATATAATACATTAAGGGTTTATTTGGGTAAGTTTATCCAAAAGTATTTTTAGAAAAAAAAACTAAAAAGAACTTTTTTATAAACTAAAATGAGTTTATGTATAAGATAATTTGTTATAGCTGTCTCATGTAACTTCTGTCATAGATAAGTTTTAACTTATGCATTAGCTAATTTTAGTTGTAGAGAAATTTTTTTAATTTTTTTTTCTTAATTTCTTCTCTTAAAAATATTTTTGGATAAACTTACCCAAATAACCCTAAATGTCTTTTTGCAGAATTAGGTTCAAACATTTTAACTATAAGTTAATGTTTGTTTTTAAAAAATGAAATGATTACAAACATAAAAAACATAAATTACATCAATTCTTAAACTTAGTTAAAAAAACACTTTTTGATACAATGTAGAAATTATGATAAGTAATCATTTTTCTTTATTGATTTTAAGCTTTGCTTCATTCTTTCTTGCTAATTTACTTTTATCATTGTTATTATGCAAGGATAATAGTAAATATAATAGGAATAAGTGCTAATTTCATACTAAAATTAAAATGTAATGTTGATTGCATTCATGTATTTTTGGTAAAGAGGAAGAAGAGAGAAAGAGTATAAATAGGTAGGAGAACAATAGAGAAGAGAAAAATAAATAAAACGTTTAATAAAAATATTATTTGTTTGTTTGAAACAAATAAAGTAGAAATACGATAAAGAGATTATTAGATAATTATTTAAAATATTATTTTATCTTTTAATAATTTTTTTTTTACCATTGTCCCATATAAATTTTATGGCTAGATAATCAACCTTGTCGAATATATAACCGATTATGTAATTGGTTAATTGAGGAAAGGGTTTTTACCTTTGCTGGCGCTGTGATGAACTCATGAAATTGAATAACATTGAGATGTTGATAAGACCTCTTTTGTGGGAGGAAGAAAAAAAAAAAAGGTTATGAGGGAGGTTATTTTTGGAATCTCGTTCTAATATCTAGAGTATTTCTTCACCATTCTTTGATGTTATGCACAAAAATAAAATGACATGGGAACCACAACCTTCTCAATGCTTTCTTTATTATTTTTTCATTACAAATAAGGTGACTTCTAATGGAATCTACTTATTTTCACTTCGTCCTCCTTATTTTTACCTTATTTTTGTCCTCACAGATAGTGTTAGAAATTAACATAATATTAATTTATACGTGACTAAAACATAGTGTCCCTTTGATGACTCCAACCAACCTTAGATTTCCATTACACAAGTTAGCATTTGTTTAAGGATAATATTATTTACACAACAAATTTTACAATAATAAGAAAAAAAGAGGAAAAAGAAAAAATTCGACAGAGAGATAAATAAAAATATAAAAGAATATTGTTGTATAAACTTTAATACAGTATAATTTTTTTGTATAAATCATACACCTCTTTATTTTTTTATTCGTTTTTTTTATTCTTTCACCTATTTGTTTACTACCATTGTAATGTACGCAAATGGCTGAGAGGAAAATGTAAAATATTAATTTTGTATACTAACAAAAGTTATAATTTTTTTCCTTAGAGATTGATCCATTAATATGTGACGAATGATTAATTTAACCAGTGTTCAACATAGCGGCACCCGTGAATAAGCATGCATGGTGGGAATCCTGTACACGAACTTGGAAGCTCCTTCGACAATTGACACTTTCACTTCCAAGTTCCAACCTTTTAGATAGCTATGCTTTTGTTTACTTGTTACTGAGGTAAAAAAAAAACATTAAAACCAGCAATATTCAATGGGAGCAAAATCTTGTATTGATCTGTTGTTAAGATGCAGAAACATTTTCCACATTAGACAAATTCATGCCCATGCGGTGGTCAATGGAACACTCCAAGACTTGGTTGTTGCGAACAAGCTCCTTTACAACTATGTCCAACACAAGGCCATTGATGATGCTTATTCTCTGTTTGATGGATTGACAATGAGAGACCCCACAACTTGGAGTGTCATAATTGGTGGGTTTGCCAAGGTTGGAGACCAAGCAAGTTGCTATGCCACCTTCAGGGAGGTTCTGAGATGTGGTTTTACACCTGATAACTACACTTTGCCTTTTGTGATAAGAACTTGCAGGGACAGAAAGGACCTTCAGATGGGTCGCATGATCCATGATGTTGTTTTAAAACATGGGTTGCTTTTGGATCGTTTTGTTTGTGCCTCCCTTGTGGATATGTATGCCAAGTGTATGGTGGTTGAGGATGCTCAGCGGTTGTTTGAGAGAATGCTCAGTAAGGACCTGGTGACTTGGACGGTGATGATTGGTGCTTATGCCGATTGCAATGCCTATGAGTCATTGGTCTTGTTTGATAGGATGAGGGAAGAAGGTGTTGTTCCTGATAAGGTTGCTATGGTGACTGTTGTCAATGCCTGTGCCAAACTGGGGGCTATGCACAGGGCTAGGTTTGTTAATGAGTACATTTTGAGAAATGGTTTCTCTTTGGATGTGATATTGGGGACTGCAATGATTGATATGTATGCAAAATGTGGGAGTGTTGAGTCTGCAAGAGAGGTTTTTGATAGGATGAAAGAAAAAAATGTTATTTCATGGAGTGCTATGATTGCTGCATATGGGTATCATGGGAGGGGAAAGGAAGCCATTGATTTGTTTCATATGATGTTGAGGTGTGCAATATTACCAAATAGGGTCACCTTTGTCTCCCTCTTATATGCTTGTAGTCATGCAGGACTGATTGAAGAGGGTCTTCAGTTTTTCGATTCAATGTGGGAAGAACACGCTGTTAGACCTGATGTCAAACATTATACCTGTATGGTTGATCTTTTGGGACGATCCGGGATGCTAGATGAGGCTTTAAGAATGATTGAGACAATGACTATTGAAAAAGATGAAAGGCTGTGGAGTGCTTTGCTTGGGGCATGTAGAATTCATGGGAACATGGAGTTGGCGGAAAAGGCAGCTACCTCTCTACTTGAACTACAGCCACAAAATCCAGGGCACTATGTGTTACTAGCTAATATTTATGCAAAAGCTGGCAAGTGGGAAAAGGTGGCAAGATTTAGGGATATGATGACCCAAAGGAAGCTGAAAAAAGTTCCTGGATGGACATGGATTGAAGTGGATAACAAAACCTATCAGTTTAGAGTTGGAGACAGATCCCATCCTCAATCAAAGGAGATCTATGAGATGTTGATGAGTTTGATTAAGAAGTTGGAGATGGCTGGATATGTACCTGATACAGATTTTGTGTTGCAAGATGTTGAGGAGGAAGTTAAGCAAGAAATGTTGTACACACATAGTGAAAAGTTGGCTATTGCATTTGGCCTAATTGCTATCCCTGAGGGTGAAACCATTAGGATCTCCAAAAATTTGAGGGTCTGTGGTGATTGTCACACATTTAGTAAGATGGTTTCAGCCATTATGACAAGGTCCATAATTGTTCGGGATGCAAATCGCTTTCACCATTTCAGTAACGGGGCTTGTTCATGTGGGGACTATTGGTAGCATGATGAGAGTCAGAGTACAGCTCAGTTTTCTGTGTCCAACTAAATACTAATATAATTACCAAGTACCTATGATAATTTTGAAATGTAATTGTTGACTACAACAGATGGGTACTTGGTAAGTTTAGAGTCCGTATTGAGGTATGCTAGATTTTTTGTGCAATATACCCCCCTCTCTTTTGCCTGCTCTCACTTAGCTGCTGCTTATTATTTGACTTTATACATAATTTTAATTTATATAAACTGTGTGTTTTATGGAATTTGTATATGTTTGATCTGAGAAAAAGTTATATTTTGGAACCTAGTTGAATTGTGGAAGCAAAGAGTTGATGGTGTCTAAGTATAGTATAGCTTTTCAATATTCAACGTTTTCAGATGACTGCTACGCTAACACCCTGATAAGAAGAGCTAGGAGAAATGCTTGGTAGTTTCCAGTTGGACAAATCTGTTTTTGTTCCCCCTAGTTTATGGGTTTGAGTCTCCTAACTGTCTTTATTTTTTTCTTGGTATTTTTGCTATTGATGCAAATTCTTAAACTGTTTTTTCAACTTATATATGTTGCAAGACCAAGCTTCAGGCTCTATTTCAACATATGTTTGGATTATTGATATTATGAAATATTAGACCTTATGCTTGTTTTCCTCACATTAAAGCCTCTAATGTCATGAGAGATTTTTGTATTATAAAAATGGTTTAAATAATATTTTAATCTCTATAAATTTTTTTTTTTTAGTCTTTTAAATATTTTTGTTTTGATTTTAACCATTTAAAGATTTTTTTTATTTTAGTTCTTATTTTTAAATAATAATATTAAATGATAATGTAACGACGATATTGATAATCTGATAGAATAATCATGGATAATATTTTTTATAAATTATGTTTTTATATCTTTATACATTTAAAATATTTAATAATATTAAATCAATTGATGAAATATTTAAAAATAAAATACAATTTACCAAAATATTATTTGTGATTGTATTATCTAATTTGTTAATTATTGATAATAATAAACTATTAATATTGTTGTTACACCATTACTTGTTATTTGAAAATATGAATTGAAATTAAAAAATTTAAATTTTTAAAAGATTAAAATAAAAAATATTATATTTTATAGAAATCAAAATATTATTTAAATCTATTAAAACTTATCTTATGTGGCCAAATAATCCTTAAATACGATGTCATTTGACAAACTAATGTTCTTCTATTTTCCCCTAATTAGTCTAACATGTAGTGACTTAACCTCTTGATTCATTCCTTAACCAGGTTCACACCAAGGAGATATCATGACTGTTTGTGTGTAAAACATCAGTCCAATTCGTGTAGGTATGTAATCGTTAAAGGCATGTATGGAAAAACAAATAAAATAAAATTAGTTGTTGGTATAGTGTGCATGAAAGCTTATTCTCTTACGATTAATCTGTCTCACTAGAAATATGAATGAGAAAGATGTTTCAGTATCAAGAAAAAGAGTTCTCAGATTGATCCTCTCCACAAGATTTATGTGTCAGCAGAATATGGTGCACTTAATGGCTGTGCTTAATTATAATTCTTGAAACTTAATTTCAAAACTTGGGCCACTGTATGATCTGTTAGTGAATTTTGCCCTTAATAATACGGTTCGAAATTAATGGCATATTTTGCTATGGAAGAAGTTCTCATCTCTTTCATGAACAAAACACGGTTACTTCGGCTCATTCGACTACTGCTTTGAGTATGATAAATTTGAGAAACATTCACTGGCAAGGATGAAATTATTATCATTATCATCATTGTTACAACTGAGAAATCAAGTTTCCTTTGTCAAAAGCTGATTCTCATGTTTTGGAAAACCTGTGAATCAAATTCTTGCCTATCTGTTCAGAAGTTCACCGCACCAATTTACTATTTGAGTGTCGAATATCACTGCTCAATTGATGTCTAATCTATGCTGTCAGTTTCAGTTTCACACATCTTAGAATTTAACACAAAGTCACAGACTACACAAAACTAGGCAATTAATATATATACCTCTAATTTTTTTAATATACCACCCTCTTTATTTTTTTTTTCCCTAAAATGTCCTTAATTTAAAATTAAATTCCCATCTGAAAACAAGTTTCCGGAGATCTGCAGATAAACTAATTTTCCAAAGACCATTGAATCTTTACATGGAGAAGGAAACAACCGGATAATTAGAAAGTACAATGTAGTTACATGGCTTCAACTTAAATGTTTAGAATGAAAATTGCATACCTGAGCAAATGATATTGGCACATATATAAGGATAACTCTTGAGACAAGTAGCAAGTACTAGAAGTAGAAAGGGTTAACAAGAAAGTCCTAACAGACACAACACAGTGGTTTTATGGAAGTGCAAGTGCTAATGATTTGTTTTTATAGAAGCTGTCTTGTTTTTCAGCAATAGCAATGGGTGGGTTCGGTAAGTCTCCAGTGTTGTTCGTGTTCTTTCGCAAATCCATTGGGCGCTTGTAATATGTTCACGTGGGTGGTTTCATGCATCCGGAAATGAGTTTCCGGCCAATAAGTTAATCTCAAATTAAGGACACTTTTGGATGAAAAATAGAAAAGGAGTGAATTTGTTGTGTTCTGCTCTTAGCTGAGGGCTCAAGTCCAATAATCCTTATAGTCTGGGCCCAAGATTCAAACTACACATAAACAGGCCGAATGGCATGACTTGCTTTGGTCTGATGTTGTGTCATTGAATGCTGTATATTAAGTTCATGTACTCATAGTTCTCTAGCCTCTACTGTTAGGGAATAAGATGAAAAACAATTTCTTAGAATATGTTCAGTTTGTGAAAAAGGCTGGAGTGGAGTGATATCAGAAATTATTTTGGATGAACTTTCTTAACAAAAGAAGAAAATAAAATGAATTAAGAAGATAAAATAAATTACATTTTTTTTAATTAAAATTAACTTTTACAGTTTTGACTTCGTCAAAAGTTTTCTCTTCTAATCCCTCTACTAGTACATTCTTCTCTTGGAAAATAAAGTTTTAATAATAAGATTTTTACAATTCAAAAACAAGCTTTATTTTTCAATTGTTTAAAATATGATGAAAAACAAAATAGAACCTCGTGGGATGTGTTTTATTCTATTCCACCTATTAGTACAGTAACTTTTTCTTCTCTTCTAATTTGGGTGTGTGAGAAAGAACCAGTTAATTTATTTTATCTTTTCTATTTTGCTATAAAAATATTCAAATTACAAACAATTACTTTACTTCATTTTGCCCCATCTCATTTCATTACATCCTTAAATATCTAAAAATAAACTTAGTTCAAGCAAGAAAAATCTTCAAAAAAATAATAATAAAAAAAAGAAATAAGAGAATAAATTTGACTACATGATATTACGTACACTTGCTTCTTCGTTATCAATTATTACATATTACACGGTGACTTGTAGAATAGTAGTGGTCTCTCAAGTTTAAGCTTTGTAACTAACCAATGACAAGGCATGTGCAGTACATATTCAAGTCCTAACTTTGGTTGTGCGTTATGCATATATTCATTCCTATGATGCTCACTCATACCAACTTAACATTAAACGGAATACTTCTCAAGTGTTAATTTACCATGCTGTCTTGCTCTTCTTGGCACTCAACAGATTTTGAAAATGCAATGTTTATTAGACAAGTATACTGTTTTTTGTAGCAAATTTTTGTGCCAAACCATCTGGAACTGGGAGGCTCTGTTTGAGTCCACACCACTCCAATTTAACATCTTTCATTACTTTGATACTTAGACCTGCTTCTCCTCATGAGTTTCTGTTTAGGCATCAAATTTATTAGTATTATTAATTATTTATTGTAGTTTCCTAATAGTTAAGTAATTTCCTTATTTTGTTAGGTTATAGTGCGATCACTCATGCATTACGAGCTAATTGCAGTCATCACATGCAGAATGTTGCAAGTGCATAAAGGCTATAGTAGTCCATACCCTAAAACCTTGATTAGTAGCGACAGAGGAATCGTGATATCCACTTCCCAAATTCGAATGACAGCTAATCAAGTACCATGCTTGACGACCTCAAAATATAAAGACTACGATGTCACGTTGTCAAGATTTAACGTTATATCACAAGGTCAAGATGGTTGGGAGAACCATTCAAATTTTTAACTTCAAATTTATAAAATATTATGGCTTAAATACTGTTGGCATCAAAATTACTTAGCCGATAAAAAGGATGTTAGGCGACAACAGTCGACTAATAGGTAGCTGACGACACAACAATTATATTTAGCCTATATGTAGTATAAAGGGTAAAAGGGTAAAAGGGTAAAAGGGTAAAATCAAGATCATTAGGTTCAAGGTTGGGTGTGCAATTGCTCTCTGTGACGTGGAAGACAAACGTTTACAAGGATAAGTGGTTTAAAATCACGTAATTCATTATCTCCTAAAATTTAGGATGGTGGATTAAGAGTTGATGATGATGTTTAGCCATTTTAGCTCTATAAATAGTGGAAAATACCATATAATTTAGGTCTACAACTATAATCAATCAGAATTTATCAGCTTCTGTTCAACTTTACAATTCCTTTGTTACTTTAATTGTCTTTATCACTTTTATTTATCTTTCACACATTTTACATTTAGCCAATTTACAATATTTCTTTATTGGAATTACATTTACAAGTAATTTTATTTATAAACTTCATCATGTCTACAACTGATAGAAAACTTCTTAGAGCGGTCTAGGAATCTAATCAAAAAATATTTTTTTTTTATGTCAATAACTTAAGTGAGAATCAATTGATGCTAGTTGATGATTAATCATATTTTACAAAAACATATTATTTTTGTCCTTGACAAATAGTTTTTCTTTAATTTTAGAATTTTAATTTTTTGGTTTTGGTTTTTTAAAAAATACTTTTGTTTGATTTTAGTTTCTATTGTCAAGTAACAAAATTAAATAATGACCTATCATATCATCAAGAAGTCTAATAGAATAATCACATTATTATTATTATTTCTGTAAATTATGTTTTTAAATTTTTATTTGTTAAAAATAATTAATGACATCAAACTAGTCAATGAAGGATTTAAAAATATTATTTTAAAAAATTATATATGACTGTCCTATCAAAAGGTAAGTTACTAGATTATCAATGTCATTGTTACTACATTATTTAACACTATTACTTAACAATAATAACAACAACAAAAATAAATGACAAAAAAAACTTTAAATTACTAAAAAAATCTATTTGTTAGAGACCAAAATGATATTTAAGTCAAATATTATAAATTTAAAAATATTAATTAATCTTAAGATGTTGTTTAGATTTTGGAGATATTATCTTAATATTAAGATGTAATGTTATAAATAGAAGTTTTTGAGATGAGAAGAATCACTTGGTCTAAAGAAGAAGTCACTATCCTAAGTGTGAAAGAGATGATGTGAAGGAGGAGTTTCTCAAATTTGTCTAAAAAAACTTGTAATTGGATGAATATTTAAGATAATGAATATTTCCATCGATGTAGGCAATAGTGTCAAACCTCATTAAGCTTATGTGTCCTTTTGGTAATTATATTATGTGTGCTTTCTTATGTGTATTTTATATATTTTGATCCTCATTTTGCATGAAAGGGTTTATTTCCCCAATAACGGTATCAAAATTGATGGCTTAGGTAACTCATGAGATAAGTATTAAAGCAAGATGAATTTGATTGTAGATCCAAGTGAGGATTCTTGTATCAAAAGTCTTCTTAATAATGCGAAAGTCAAGCAATGTGTCCCAATATCTAAAAATGGTGCAAGTCCTTGTGTTAACAATCTTCTTAGCCATGTGAAAGTGAAGCAACTTGTCTTAGTAGCTAATGACGATACAAATACAAAAAGTGTCACCATCTAATACACATGAAGCAAAAGCGTGGAACACACCAAAGTTTGTGGAGGAGAATAATTGTGATGAGCATTTGTCATTGTAGGAGTTGAGGATGAAGTTTGGAAATTTTAACTGGAGGAGAAATTGTTGGGACAACAATTCAAATTTCCAATTTCAAATCTTTAATATGTTGTTTAGATTTAAAGATATTATTTAATCTTTAAGATGTTGTTTAAATTTAAAGATAATATCTTTATTTTATGTATATTTTGTTAGAATTGAAGACGTGTAAGTATCTATACCCCAATATATATTATGATGATAAGAAAAACTATTAAATTTTATGGACTACAAACAATATATTTCATATGCAAATCTTGCATTAAAACATTATTTTATATTGTGCTTAACATAATAATGCATGTTCATTGAAATGGACTTAAGCTTAAACAAGTTTTATATCAAACGTTCATTAAGAGTTATTGAACTAAGTGTCTAACATGTTTTACGCTAGATGATGCTTTTCAAACATGTTATAAGTGTCTAACATATGTTGATTTCATAAGTTCTAATATTTATACAAGCCTAAATTATTTTTTTAAACACATTACCTTATCTTATTATTCAAATACTAGATTATAGATCTGTACGATGTATGTGCAAAGAATTAAGAGTATAATTTTGTATTTTATAAAAAAAGTATTTTTTGTAAATTAAAAATTATAAGATAATACATTTACGACCTAAAGGTTTATTGTGTTTAATCTTGTTAAAAGAAATAAATATGGCTAAGCAACATCACACCAAATAGAGAATCAAATTGAAAAAGCACAAGAGAGTTAATGATCAATGTTGGTGATTTTAGCAACTATACAAAATCGTGCAAGTAATAAAATGATAAGTCGTATCCTAAAAAAAAACTTGTTCGATAATTGAGTAATTAATGGTATAAATTATAGGCTACAAGAGAGATATAGAAAGCAAATTAAAAGACAATTGTATAGCAATTAAAAGAGAAAAAAAATAGAGAATTGATTTGAAAACTTAAATAATAATAAGTAAGCAAAGAAAACTGGGTTTAAAATCATTAAAATAAATTATCAGGGTTTAACTTTATTGGACTTCTTATCATATAATTACTACTCATTTCTATTCAATAAAATTTCTATCATCATTAACCTACAAATTTATTCCAAACTTAATCCCTTAAGTAAGAGAACCTAAGTCCCTTGATTATATTATCAATCCCTTGAACTAGCATAATCAAATAACTTGCATTAAGAAAAAGGATTTAGCAATGACTAATCCTTTTTACCTTATCTTTAGACATAAAGAAAATTAGTTGTCTCATCCAATTTGTAATTCCAAAATATATTTCAATTATAATTGAAATTAAGCATTAAGCATAAAAGAAGAATGATAACATTACTTTTATTCAATAGAAATGAAGGTAGCAATTACATGAAATTATATCCAACTACATTAAACCCCCAACGAATAAATAACTTAGCTACTTATGACCATGGAAGAAGAAATAATAGATGTAGAAAAAAATGAAGGATGAATCTAAATACATCAATTCTGTCTTGATCTCTTATCTTCTTAATGCCCAATGTGCTTGTTACTAATTACATCATAAAGAATCAATATTTAAGCCTATGTGCTAATAAGGGTTCAAGCCCAAAAGAAATAGAAAACAAAAAACAGATTCAATTCTCACAGTTTTTGGTGCACAAGTGTGTAATTTTTTATCTTTAGCAATTTTAGCAATTTTGAATCTTACATAAATACATGCGTTGGTTACACATGTGTAGTCTCAAGACTCCTCAATACCTTCAAGGCTCTAAACTTCAACCAATCAATCCTTAATGCATCAAATCCTTTTGAGACACTCCATAGTTTAATCCAATGATTTAGCATAGTTCTTAAAACTACAAAATAACCTAAGATCAATCATAAAAGGGATATAAACTAAAAATTCCTATCTAAACTAATTTTTTTTTAAAACTTCACTAAAAGAAAATATAACAAAGCCTAAAATCATGGAAAATATCAAATAATTATCCTTAAACTATCACAAAATATACAAATATACGACAATTATCAGCCAACCTATAATAACAGGGACCAAATTAAAGTAACATTTGCATATCAATCTAATAAGTTTTTATGTGTAGGTACTAATTTGAGAATCTATGACACATAAAAGGGCTAAATTATATGTTTAACATAAAAGTAGTTTGTATTTTTGTTTTTAAGTTTATCAAAACTATTTTAGAAAAAAATAAAAATTAATTTTCAGATTTTTATATATATAATGACAACAATGGACCCAATTATTTTGTGATTACTTGTTTTAAAAAATATTTTTTTAATAAAATAAGCAG
>JAMLFT010007615.1:0-14607 GCA_026544285.1 Pachyrhizus erosus | reverse complement strand
TATATATACATATCACATTATTTTACACGTTAAATCACATAACAAACAATAATAATATTAATTAAGTTTTCCAATAAATTAAATATTTTATTATAAATTTTATTTTATTATAAGTAGTGATAAAATATGTAAAAAAATTAAAAATATAATAATAAAATATGAAATAATAATAAAATATATAAAAAATTAAAATATGATAATAAAAATAATTTTGAATAATAAAATTTATAAAATAATAATATTTCAATAATAAAATATACTTTGATTGATAAAAGACTGAAAACAGATACAGAATATCATAAAAAATTATAAATTGGGCATTTGTTTTGATTTGGTAATTTTTATTTTTTCCTTTTGGACTTGAAACACGGAAACAGACAAGAGAATGGAGGATTAATATGATTTTGAGTGGTATATCAATCTTTACTACATCAATCGAAATCCAAATCAAAAAGCCATAGAGGAGTGACTCAACGCGACGATCCACTTGCACAGTAAGTAAGGTAATAATAGTAATTGTTAAGTGAAAGCGAGAAACGTTAATTCAGGCAACACAAGAAGATTCAACTACATCAATCGGAATTCGGAATTCGGAATTGACAAATTTTTTGTTTTTTTGTGGTGATCTCAGGGTTAGGTTAGCATAGAAAGAAATCTGCTGGCGAATCATTTCGCATAGATGGAGGCATCACAGTCACAGAACCCTAACCCTAATCGGAATTCGATAGCGTCATCGATGCCAGTGTGGCCAACGATCGACGGCCCATTGGGCCTGTCGGAGGAAGAATCAGTTAGCTACTCACGAAGGTTCTACAAGTTCGGCTTCGCCCTTCTCCCTCTCCTTTGGGCCGTCAATTGCTTCTACTTCTGGCCCGTCCTTCGCCACTCTCACTCCTTCCCTCGCATTCGCCCCTGTACTCTATCTTCTCCTTCAATTCAAACTTCTTTTCCTTTTAAATCCTCTTCAATGCATTTTTTTGCTTTCTAATCTCCAGGTCTATACGCTAACTTTTTTTTTTTTTTTTTTTTTTTTTTGCTCTCTGTGTATAATGCCTGCAACGTGCTTTCCACATAATTCTGCTCTTTTCATATTAGTTTGTTTCAATTACATTTACATTGCATCTATAATTTCATGTCATTCTTGGTTGTTATGCTTTAATTAATTTCTTTTTTTCTTTCCTTTCAAGACAATTTTGTTCCCAAGATTCGTATTCTTGCAGAGACATGTCTACATTTAGTGGTCAATTATACCTCGAATTTGATTGCCTTCGAAGGAGGAAATTAGAAACGATTGCACTTGCGGGAAACAAAAAAACCAACAATTGGTTGAATTAATTGTTGAATATGCTAACTGTTTTTAAGTAATTTCGTGTTTAAAAAAATACATAATGAATTTGTTTAGAGGACAGGTTCCTTTTTTCTGTTGATTTAGTTTGATTGACATCTTTGTGCAGATGTTGTTGGATCTGCAGTTGGGTTTGCAGTTTTTGCAACACTTGTCTGTTCCTGGGCTCTAACATTTGCCATTGGAGGGGAACGCCTCTTCGGACCTGTTTGGGATCAATTAGTTATGTACAATCTTGCTGATAGGTTAGGCTTAACAAGTTGGAGCTAGTTGTGACACCTGTCATTAATGCATCTGCATTACTTATACATATGATTATATTCTGTCATTGAATTAGTACTGAATTTTATGCCACAGTTGATAGATGACAAACTATGTTTTGGAAGAAGATATAGATATAGATCTTGGTGTCTTTACTGCATTTTTGTGTGTTATTGTTATATTATGTTATTTATGCAAGATTCATCATCTCATTTTAGTATGTTGAGAAAGAGAAGACGGTGATCATACAAGGATTGGAAGTTTACCCCTTACCCCTTAGCTGTCACTTTGTCCTAGAAAATTCATAACTCACTAAGCAAACAGAAATAGTACGTTGGTTGTCAAATGTTACTAAACAAAATGAAAAGGAAATCCAAATTAATGGCCAAACAACCGAGTTAATCTTACTTCGTATACATATAGAACAGAATGCTGCAGTCGTGTTTGATTGTGTTTATGCTTTTTTAGTTTTTTTAAAACTAATTTTAAAGTAGGAGTGGGAGAAGATGAGATAGTAAGGAAGATAATGTGTAGCAGAAAATTGAAAATAGAAAATTAAACAATTTAAAGATGTTCCAGATTTTTATTTATTTTTTAAAAAGTAGTATTACTTTTATTCTTATCAATTATTTTTAAATAGGATTTTGTTTTTTTTGTACATAGGAGAGCCTAAAACCCAAGGAAATGGGTTTTAAGAACAAGAAACATACGTACTTTAACATGGTGATTTCTCCATGCGGCGTTTCTGCTGGAACAAGGTGATTTATCCTTGTAGTGGTTCTACTCCAATGATAGTGACCAGTGAGAAACCAAGCCTTTGAAGAAGAATTATTCAAACCCATTTAGAATCCCAAATTGTTGAATAAGCGTTTTCATGTAAGTTACTAGAAATGAGCATAGCTAGATTTTTGGATGAAAAAACAACTCAAGAACACGATTAACTAGAATGAAGGCGAAAAGCAGAGAACCCTCCAGGTGGTAAAAGAAATACTCATCATAACACGAATTTCAAACTGAGGCTGGAACGACTCCTCGCGAGGAGAATCTAAATATATATAAAAGTTATTTATCTTTAGTATAAAGAATGCATCAAAGTTATTTATTTTAATTGGTTTACATATTCTTGAACTTTATATTTTAAAAAATATTTGTAGACAAACAAATATTCATCAAATTTATGGATACACTTACGTAGGTATAGGTCGGGTATGATGCAAATTTTCATCTTGGTGAGATAGGTGATGAGGGATTATTACTTGTACTCTCATCTTTGTTTCGTTGTCATTTCTATGTGTTTGTTCATATTTTATTTTTAGCAAATTAGAGTGACTTTTCTTCAGTTTAATACTTATTACACGGACATTTCCTCCATAAATTACCCCTACACAAAATCACCTTATCTTTTGCGACTTCATTACTATTGCACCCCCTCGTGACGACGTTTATTCCATTGACAAAAATACATTACATGCATTGCACGTGCTTCTTTAATGAAATATTATGGATATTTATGCCCTCATCTTCCTCATAATAGTTGTTAAAACCCAACGTCTTTGAAAAGGGTACAAACTGAACACGTTGAAGCTTAGGAGTTTGTTGTTGGAGTTTGTGGCTAAGTAGTGGTCCCAACACAAATAGTGGTGTCAACCCCACACAACGATTCCAATAGCAAAATGGTTTCCCACTAGAACCTCACTGAAATCATATTTAAAATGTTAAAATCCAAATTACCGAATTATAAAAAATGAGTTTTAGGTTTAAATAAAGGGGAAGGAAAATCGTATTGTACCCCTAGTACGTGTTCTTCAACCAACCCTTATAATCAGGAAACAAACCTAAAACGAAATCCTTTAAATAATTCAAAAAGCTTTGTGGGATAACAACAACGGACGAAGCTTGGCGCAACAACAATACTAGAAGAAACATAGGATACCATCTCACACAACATACCATGGTTACACAAACACCAGTTTGGGAAGAAAGCATTCACCTAGCAGACTGCCTCACACTAGCAACGGTTTTGAAACAAATACCTTAGGTTTCACAAACCCTAGCACTCTACATTTGGGGATTTCAAATTTTAGGGAACACGGGGAAATGAGTGACACAGGTTTGGCGTGCCTTATTTCATAAGGGTTATTTGGAAATTTCATAAAAAGGTTATTTTATTATAAGGTTTAATTAAATAATTTATCATTATTAAATATTTTTGGTTAGTTTAGTTTAAAACATTAAATTTATTTTAAATTAATATTTTTTTTAAAATTATTTATTGAACAAAACTAATAAACATTCATAAGACATATTTCTTATAATATCACATCATTTTAGAACTAACTTTAATTATTGATATTTTTGTGAAAAAATAATCAATGCATGTGACATTTTAAATTAAATCTTATAAAAATGATTTAATTATATTTTTGATTTGGACTTTATAATAAGGTTCGGGGTAGTAGTTTTAAGTGGGGGTGCTTGTGTAATAAGTTATAAATTGAGGAAAGACTAGTGTAATTTGTTTTTTTTTTAATCCCTGTTCCTTTATTTATAAAAAATAGAATTAAATTGAAAAAAATATGGATGCATAAAATGACAACAATACCAATGCAATGAATGTTACTATAATAATTTATTCCATATTTTTTTTCCAATATTATATTATTAATAAATACGTTTTTTAGATGGTGATAGATACTTATTTTTTATTCTTCTCTATCAAATTTTGTTATCACATTAAATATACATCACATTTCTTTTATAGAAATATACTTCACTCTCTTTTACATGTTTTTCTGTCTTTAATTTTATCACATTTTTCACAAATAATTAACATTTTATCAAATATTTAACCTTCACATTTTAACAAATAATTAACAAGTAATAATGAGAGGTAGTTTTTCGTCGTTCCTTGAGTGATTGGATTTCAGATTACTTTTTTTTATGTTGTGCTCAAGAAATGGAGTAACTTAGAGGTGGGATTTCAATAAAATATCCAAGACGATTTATCAAATTAACATCCTAGAGAACCCATCTGTCGAATCTTAATTTTGAAATAAAAGAAAATTACTCATTTCTTATTCATCATGAAAGTGAATTTAACAAATTCAAAGGGTATTGTCTCCTTAATTTTGATATCATTATAAAAGAAAATCAATTATTTTTTCCTTGGGGTTGATCACTCGTAACGTTGTTATATCAGTTCAACAAATTAAAGAAGGAGCAATAATGTAACATAAATAGATAAAATAGTAACATTTAGCTTTAAAAAGTTACAAAATGGGCTTTTATTAAAGGTATTCGCAACATTTTAGTAAATGTTATTTATTAAATGTTGCTAAACGTAATGTATGTAGTAGTGTATTTTACTTGCATTATTTATGGCTATAAAATTATGTTTATTTTTCATGAAGTGTCACAATAAGAACTTAACATTCATACATAATTTTGTGATAGATTGCCAGGTTTCACATAAGTCATGACAAATAATAAGATAAAAATGATGGGAGTTGTGATTATGATTGTGTTAGGTTTTACACAAGCTAATTACAATCCTTCATTTGTGCAAAATGAGCCTAACAATGAATCTGGTAAACCCAATTGTGGTTTCATATGCACCAATGAATGTGCACCTTTATTGAAAAGTAGTGCTCATTTATATGCAGAATGTATTGATGATTGTCTTGCAAAATGTCGTAAAATATCCATCGATGCTGTCTACCATTGAATTGCTGGTTGTTCATTGACCTCAACATTGGTAATCATTATCTTACATTATTAGACTTTTTTTTTAAGACTTTTTAATTATTCTTTATAATTGAGTTAATTATGATTTTACATGTTTTTTTTATATATATAATTGATTTTTGATGTCAAATGTTCATGATCTTGCAGCTTATATGGTGGATTCTTGCTTGTAAGAATATTAAATCAAGTAATAATTTGTTAGCAAAAAGTTCAAGAAAATATTGCTAGAAAAAATAATATTCATTTACAATTGTAATAAACAAATCTTAATGAATAAGTAACTACTTTGCCCAGTTCTTTCCCTTCATTTTTCTTATGCCCTTTTATATGTCAACAGATATGTTTGCAAATCATATTAATGATGACTCTAATAAATTATTAGAGCCAAATGAAAAATTTATGTGAAAAGGTATTGATGACCAGATTGTTTCTTTTAACAAAAATGTTAACCCTTATATAGAATTGAATTACAAAAATTATTTTTGTGAAATAAATAATAAAGCTATTATTTTAAAAAATTATAATATTCAAGTGACAAAGGGAACTTGCAAGTGGAATAATACATATACTTTTTTGGCCTCAATCAATATTATTAGGTAAAATTTGTCCAATTTTGTATTAATTTGTATAAGTAGATGTTGTGATGAACTATAAAGAAGACTGGATGAGAAGGAAAAATTCAAAATAGAGAAATATGTGTAGGACAATAACATTATTTATATATAAGAAGAGTTTCTTCATAATTTTAGAACAAATTTATAATAATGGAGATTCTTGCTAAGTTATATAGTTGTTCAAGATTTAATTATTTACTTAATGGACAAAAAAAGAAGTCAAATTTAAGAAAACTTGTTTTATATGATTTTTTTTTCTCAAGGGTATAGAATGTGATTTTATAATTTAGTTTTTTCTTCAATAAAAAAATACTTCCGCCGGTTTTTTATAAACAACAAATTGTGTTTTTTTGGTATTTTTTATAAGTAAATTTTAATTATTTTTATCTTAATTAACGATGTAATTTTTAACATGTTCTTTATATAGTTTAAATTTATTTTCAACAGTCTTTTTTTATTAATGGTATCAAGTCCCCATTACACTATTATTGACTAAGTTTAGTTTTGAATTGCATAAAAAATTTAATATTCAACCCTTTGGTTGCACCACTATAATTCACAAAGAATTATTTACTAAAAAATTTAGTACACAACTTAATTAGTAAAAAAATTTGAAACATTTTTACCTTTTTGTATGCAATAAAAGGATAATTTAGAAAGAATAATATGAAATTGGTAAAATATAATATAATTATCTGATTTCCTTAATAAATGTGTAATATTTTTTTAATATAAAAGATACTAATGATTGGCAATTTTTACCAATAAATAAAAGAAAATATAAAGCTTGTAACAAAAATGACAAGATAAACTTTACATCTTATTTAAAATATGAATATAACATTTGATGAATAACTACTTTTTTTTATCATGTTAGATGAAATTTCACATTAAAAAAATACAATATCATTGCATTTACAAAAATCTACTTATGTACATGTTCACTAACTTTTCTATCAAAAAATTTATACGATAATTCCTAAATTTAAATAGACGTAAATGAATAGTAGTTTTACATATTTGAGATGTTAACATATTTCAAGATAGATTTTTTTATTGTAAAAACTTAAGTTTATTAACTCTATAGTAAAAAACCCTTTAATAAATTTTTGAATTCTAAAATTTTAGTAAAAATTTAATAAAAAAATAGGTTAAAATACTATTTTATTCTCTAATAAATAAAACTGGCATGCATTTAGTGAAGGACTAATCCAAAAAATAACTAAGTAATGAGTCAAATGTAAATGAATTTTGGCAACGAAAGCTTATATACTAAAAAAAAAAATAGAATGCTACATGAATTTTGAAAAACGACGAATTTTAAAAATTGTTGATAGAATTCACAACTTGAAAATAATTATATATTTGTAAAACACATGAAATGGAATACATGCATGCAAACAAGTAGCTTAAAAAAGAATAAGTCAAAATTCTAGAGCAATTAACAATCATGAGCAAAATCACATAAAAAAAAATAAAAGATGTAATGTAACATTTTTTTATTTTCTCAATTTGATTAATATTTTGTAATTCAAAAAAATAATTTCTTTTATTTAAAAAAATAGTAGGACAAAATATTTATTATTAAGATCTCATAACAAAAGATTGTATTTTTCGAATTGACGTAAATATTTTTTCTTAGTACTAAACATACATTAGATATTAAATATCACACAATAGAGAGGACAATCTCATTAGCTTAAAAAAGTAATTTTTTAATTTTTAGGTCTTACATATAATGATGTAACACAAAACTTTACTTATCTTGTTTTTATTGGCTAACACAACATAAAAGTAACATTTAATCAAAATTCAACTAGTAAACTCCTATAGAAAGCTTAATTAGAACCTTCAAAGGGGTCTTCTTCCTTTGACAATTCCTCTCCTCCTCCCTTATTGTTAACTCCATTTGGAGGTAAGTCTACAGGTGAATTTGGATTTGAAGGTAAGTCTACAGGTGAATTTGGATTTGAAGGGGGTTAAGTGCATCTAAGAGTTGCTGGAATATCAGGAGGAACCTTAACATATCTGGGTGATAGTGTTTGCGCTAGGATGATAAATATGTTTATATGGGAAAATTGCCTGTGAGGTATGACATCAGTGGATAAAAATACAAATCTCACATATTCGGTAAATGTGTCATCTTCAAATAAGGGGTCGTTGATCCATCTCCCCTCTAGGAGTATGATCATTAAGTGGAATAAAGGATGAAATTCGTCCGCCATCAGTATCCGAAAAGTAGAGTTGTAGGAGTGAGTCGTCTATCATTAAACACACATACAAACATAAAAAAATTTACTCATTATCGCATTCTTTAATCTCACTGTATCGTGTCTACCTATGTTTCCTAATCGTAATACGGCTCTTCGCTGCCTCCAATTTTCTAACCTCAAGAGGACTTACACGATATGTCATAATATTTCTTTATTCTGCATTTTGGATGACGATCGGGTGTACATATCCTGTATAGAACATCGAATCAAGATACTCTCAACCAAATCATGGTAATGTTCCACTTTGTAGGGGACGCCAAGCCGATTTCGTGAAATCCATTTATCTTAGAGTTGTCCACAACTTGGCACATTATCCACCCCAGGAAATCAACCAAGCCTGCATACATTCCTCAGGTACTTTCTATAGTTAACTCATGCAGTACTCTAATCTTATTTATCATACGTGTATTCTTAATCGACAACTTCCTCCAACATTCTTGATAATTGATTTTCTTGGTACTTTCTATAGTTAACTCATGCAGTACTCATGCATTTTCTCAATCAATTCATTTCACATCAAGCGATTGATCATCATTGCGTAGAACCAAATATTTGTCTTTATTCCTACCTTTGTCTGAATTGCTCATTGAAGGATCATTTAATATTTTTTTTTATTTTTCACAGGTTGCATCTCATCTTTTATCCCAAGGTTCTTTACTCAAGTTTTTCCTTTTAGAGACAGTCACCTTAAAGCTACATCCTACATTTCCTTTATTGTTAGTAGAGGAAATCAATCAATTCTGACAACTTTAAATATTAATTCCATAATAAATAGTAGTAGTCAATGGTAAAGAAGAATGAGATTTATTTCTCATGTTCTACCGATTTCATCCAATTATATAAATATTCATAATGATGTAGTAAAAGAAAGAGAAATATAAACATTTGAAAAAAGTAAATGGAAATTTTATTATGTATTAACTATAATCTTTCTCTCTTTCTCTCTCTTTACTTTCCCACTCCTCTCTCTCTACCTCTTTCTCTCCCTACTTCTTCTCTTTCCTTTCTCCCTATACTCTCCCTCTCCTCTCTCCCACTACTTTCTCTCTCTTCTCTCTCTCTACTTTCTCTCTTTCTCTTTCTCTATGTTTCTAGTTTATCTCTCTACTTCCTTTATTTTCTCTCTCCACTTTCTCTCTTTATCCTTTCTCTTTCTCTCCTTTTCTCTCTTCGCTTTCTGTCTTTCTCTCTCCTTTTCTCTCTTCGCTTTCTTTCTCTCTCTCTCTCTTTCTTTCTCTCTCTCTCTCCTTTTCTCTCTTCGCTTTCTCTCTCTCTCTCTTTCTCTCTCTCTATCTATTTTCTCTCTCCTATCTCAGTTTCTTCCTCTGTCACTCTTCCTTCCTCTTCCTGTTCCAATCCCTTCTTTCTTCCTCTCTCATTGTCTTCTACTCAACAAATTTATAACATTTATGGTACTAATGATTCAATCCCACATAACAATATCCTATTTACCTTTGAAACCCTTATAAACTCATGAATAAAACCATTTTGAGTTTTTCAGTTAATTTGGTAAAGGAATCAAGTTTTAGACATTCTTCAAAAATGTTCCAGTATTACTATGTAGTTTGGATTCAACTTGGTTTAGCATTGTCACTCAACAGAGTTAGAATTGCTAAGCTATTCAGTATATCAATTCGAATTTTGACAACAACCACAACATGTAATTTAGAATTCAAAATATAATTCAACAAGGATAACCAAATTTGAAATCGGATTATTTACCATCATTTGCATCAATTGAGAGGCTCAATATGAGATTAACATCTTTAGAAACGAATTTAATAGATAAAAATCAAAGAAGAGAGACTCCTCTTACCTTATTTTGATTCTTCAGACAAGAATTTTAAGTTTTTCTAACAAGTTCTAAAGGTCTCCAGCGAAGCTTCAATTTGCATATTCTCTCATTGTTTGTTATTGATTCCTAAGGAGAAAGATAATCAGATGAATTTTGAATTGGTCTGTGAAGAGAAATGGGAGTATAGACTTGACGTTGATGGAGAATTCATGGTTTCTTCTTCTTAGTTTCGTTCATTCTTCTCTCGCGATTTGTTCTAATTATATAGAGCTCTCCCATCCCATTTTACATTTATTTTATTCGTAGGGCATGGGGCGAAGGTGACTTGCACAAGACTAAGAGTTCAGGCTACATAGGCAAATTGTAGGATGCTGGAAGCTCGAGGAGGAAGGAGGTTCATCAGTAGCTTCCATGGCAGTTTTAAATTTTCAATATAGGTTAAATATAATCAAAAGCGTTATGTTTTCATCGAATGTGTCTTGCCTTAGTGGTTAAGACACTAAATTTCAAGTGCCAAGTCCCCTCCTCGAGCCTGCCTCAGGCGTTTTTGGTTTTTCATTGGTTTATTTTTTGATTTTAGATGGAATAACTTAAATACATTTTGTTTCTTGTATTGAACATGAATGGGTCTAGTGGCAAAATGCACTCCTCTCTTCCTCCCTTTCCAGGTCGTGGGTTCGACTCCTAGCGTGCCCCTCTTTTTTCCTTATTCTTTCTTTTATCTCATTTCTTTTATTATTTAACATATATATAAGTTATTTTAGAGTCTAGTACCACTGGTTCTGCAACTCAATTGGCTAGAGTGTATTCCTTCTTCTTCTGAACGAGGGTTCAAGCCCAATAGCCATTTTTCCATTTTTTGATTTTTTCTTTTATATATTCATTAATGTATTTTATTATATAATTAATATTTTTCAGTTTTTAATTATTCTAAAAAACTTATAAATTTATATATGTGTGTGTGTGTATATATATATTATCTACTTATGTTTAGTTATTCTAAAAATCTAGAAAATTTAATTATATTTTCTCCTCTCGTTTCCACTTGTCTTCTATTTTTATAAATCTCCTAATTACCTTAGTTAATTTTTAATATATGCAATTATTTATTATTTTCTAAATAAATTTTAGAAAAATATCCTTTCTATGCATTTATTTTTTATCTTTACCAATTATTCAAAACTAAATTTGTCTAAGTTTCATGTAGTCATGAAAGATAAAATATCAACTTTATATGAATTCGCAATCAATATTCAAGAGGAGTGAAAAAAGATTAATAAAAGAAGTATATCAAGAATAGTAATTGAAATTAAAACCAAACCTCAATATCCACAATATTAATTCTTAAATTAGTAATTGATCTAAAAAGGACTTAGCCTTCTTTGGAGGCTTCACATAAAATCCTCAATAAGACAGTAAAACAAAAACAAGAAAGAGATGAAAATTCTTACAAAAATGAAGTTGTAATTCAAAATTATATACAAATCTTCTCTTTATTATTCTAAAAGAGATGTTTATTTAAAGGATCGTTAAGATTAACTAAAGTCTATGCCAAAAATATGGATCCACTAGGAGTATGTTTGACAAACATTTATATCTAATTTCTAACTTTTTTTACTATTTGAAAAACTTGTTTAACTGTATTAATAGTATTTGGTAAACAAGTTTTTTTTTAAAAAAAATTAACATTTTTGAAACTTTAATTCAAATAAAGTTTTAACTTCTAGATTTTTTTTATATTGTATTCTCTTTTAACCATTAAAATAATGTTAATTTTACATTTTTCAATTTTTTTTAGACATAACATAGGAGTTTATTATTCAATTTAGCTATTTGTTTGGGTATCTTATATCAAGTTGTTTATTTTAATCATTATACTATTTATTTTATTATGTTGATATTGTACTTCAAGATATTAATAATTAATTAATATAATAATACTAATACACAATTATATTTAAAAGTAAATAATAAAATTATCATTATAATTAACATAATAAAAATATAATATCTACTTAAATATATGTTATTTTAGATATAGTTGAAAATATGTTAAGATATAATATAAGATTAATAGTGGAAAGCATAATATGAAAAAACATAATAATTTAAACTAAAAATATAATTAAAACAATTTATGTTTAAATAAAAATTATAAGAATTTGAAATTATCTAAAAAACTAAAATCTATCCATAAAATGAAAATAAAATTTATATAAAAATATTATATAAACATATTTATCATTTTATATTTATCAACTACTTTAATATATAACTAGAAATCATACTCATGCGATATATAAGTAAAAATTCGAAAGAAAGTGATATTGTATGTGTATATATATATAATTTATACTTTTTAAAAAAAATATTGTTAAAAAAACTATAAAATTAGTTGATATTTATCAACATAGTAAAATAAATATTTAAATTTGATATATTTATGTAATTGATTTAAGGTAATTTGAAAAAGATCATACATTAAAATAATTGATTTAAGATCATTTGTGTCAATAGTACTTAACTAAATCTTATTAAATTAATTTTCAAATCAATTATTTAATTAAATTGTTGTGATAAATTTTATGAATTATATAAAAATCATAGCTAAAAAATATCAATAAAACTTAAAAATGATATATAAAATATATCGCAACAATAAAATTATCACAAATATCAAAATTATAAACAACAATCATTTATTGTTCTAAAATTTATCATATACTAAAATTTAATTGTGACACAATGTCAATACATTATTACCTTTAAAGTACCAAATTTATCTATTATATTAATATATTAATTTTATTAAAATTAAGTTATACTATAAATACAGTAATATAATGTTATATATTTTTAACAGGAAGAACATAAATTCAAATAATAGGTTGAACAAAATAACATTAAGTTAACAATTTAATTAAATAAAATGAATAACATTGTCCATTATCAATAATCTCATATCTTATATTACTAAGAGTATCCTTAGACATCTAATAACTGTCTAATTAAAATTAAAATATTACTAATTTGATGATATTACTAAAATTATTTAAATTAATTATTTAATTAATTAATTTGTTTAGTAGTGGATAAATATTTTTAAAATTATTATTTTTTAAATTTCTACAATACACATTAATTGTATTGGATTTCTCTGAAATTTATAAAATTTGAAGATATATTTTTACAAACATTTATTATGAATTTTACATTTTAAATTTCTCTATCATATTATGTTATAAATACAAAAACAAATATTTATTAATTAAAGACTGTGACATGGTAAATGCACCTTTAAATTATAAGCTTAAATATGTTTTAATAACTCAAATTTGGATAATTTTTATTTGTGATCCTCCAAATTTAACTTTAATTTTTTAGTCTTTCAATTTAATAAAAAATATTCTTTTTAATTTTTTCATATAAAAAATTCAAATTGATTTTGAAATAACTGAGTATATTTTTTTTATGGAGTAAAATAAAAAAATGAATGAATAAAGAAAAATATAAGTGGAAGCATATAAGAGTCCAAATTTTCAGTATATTTTTTTTTTCAATAGTCAACTATTAAATTAACAAATTTAAATGCGTAATATTTTTATTAATTTAATTTAAATCATTAATAAAAATTAATGATTTAAAAATATCATATAAACATTTTTATCATTCTACGTTTATTAACTATTTTAATATAAAGATTTTATCAAATAATTATAATTCAATATATTAGTATAACCAGGAATGTCCCAAACATCAGGCACAATAAGCCCTTTCTTTAGCCCCTTATGAAAAAAAATAGTTAATCAATATTATTTATATAACTTTTATTACGTATTAATTAGTTTAGTCAGTGATAATTAAGATATGTTTTTTCTTAGTAAATATGATTAAAACCTTGTTTAGAAGAAAAATAACTTTTATCTTTTTTTTTTTAATGTTTCGATGTATTTTTTCCATTAAATTTTTGTTTTATAGGATCGTCTCTATTCTGCCTTGTTCTTGCACATTATAGATAAGAAGTTAATCAAATAGCTAACTCACTAGTATTTTTTACCACCTCTTAGGATTTATTACTTTGACTTTGTTAGCTAATTTGTTTGGGGTTCTTTTTTCGTAGATTTTAGTTTTTGTTTTTCCTTTTTGGGCGTAACTCCTTTTTCTCATCCAAAAAAACAAAAAAGATCTCACCTCAATTCACTTTAGGACCTAAAAATATATTTGACTGACCTTGAGTAAAATAACTTTCTTCTAACAACTTTTAAACACTGACTAATATTCCAACTTTCTAATATTTTTCTAGTTTTTATTTAACTTTTCAACTATTTTTGTCTTAGCCTTCCATTCATCTCTAACGACTAAATGTTGAAATTGGCATATCCAAAAATACACAAATGTAACAAAGCAAGATGCATATACGATACAACATGGATTTGGGATATAAAATTAACACACAACACAAAATTAAAACAAAATCAATATTTTATAAAATAATATAAAAATTATTAAATATAATAATAGGTTATAGTTTATATATTATTATTATATTATGTGAATAGAATTTAAATGCATTTT
>JAMLFT010007613.1:0-14609 GCA_026544285.1 Pachyrhizus erosus | reverse complement strand
ATTTGATTTAATTTTAACATTAAATCAAATTAATTTAATATAAATTTTTAGTTTATTAATTAAATATAAAATAATTATTCTTTCTATGAAAATACATAAGTTACTGCAAACAATATTAAATACAAGATTTAAATAATTTTTTTATCCATATAAAATAAGATGTTTTTATTTTGTTTTAGTTTTTTAAAAATTTAAAAATTTTTATTTTAATCTTTACTTTCAAATAACAGTATTAGTTAATGATATAATAATAAATTTAATAATCCAATTACTTATCATATCTTTAGAAAATTTGAGAGCAATCCTATTTAATTTTTCAAATAAATTATGTTTTTAAATTAATTAATAAGATATTTAAAAATACAATTTAAAAGAATATTACATATAATAATCATGTTAGACTCCCTAATTATTTTATAATTCAATACACTATCAATATCGTTGTTACGTTATTGTTTAATTATGTTTCCATAAAATAAGTACTAAAATTAAAAAAGATAACCTTTAATTTTAATGACTAAAATCAAATAAAAAATTTTAAGGGACTAAAATCAAAACCTTTTTATTTTTCAAGAACCAAAATGTTATTTAAGTCTAAGTATAACTAAATATTTATAAACAGTATGATGACTTAAATAATCTTTTGGTTCCAATAAAAAAGGATGTTTTTTATTTTACTCCTTTAAATTTTTTTTATTTTAGTTTTTTTAAAAATTTTGACTTTAGTCTTTATTTTTTAATATAATATTAATGGATGACATAATAGTAATTTTAATAATTCAATAATTAATTATGTCTTTAAGAAATTTCATAAGACACATATGTAATTTTTTTAATAAATTGTATTTACAAATTTTTATTTATTTAAAATTATTAATGATGTTACATTAGTTAATGAGATATTTTAAAACACAATTTGATAATAATATTATAAATGATTATCTTATTAGACTATTTGATGATACAATAAGTTAATGACCTATCAGGTAGAAAGAAAAGTTACATCATCCTTTAACAATTTTCTTAAAAACGATTAAAAACAATCTATTTTTCAGAAACAAAAATGTTATTTAAGCTTAATATGATTTATAATTTATAATTAAGAAAAATAACATCAATTATATATATTTATTAATTATATTTATAATTAATGTCTTTCTATTTATTAATTATAATAATTACTTTAATTATATATTTTATAATTATATTTGTAACATCTTACTTTTAATTTTTAACACACACACATATATATATGTATTATTTATTATTTATTAGAGTTTATAGGCATTGACAACTTATTTAGATAATAGATTTATGCCCACAAAATAATTTCTTTAGCCAAATCCAAGATCTTGAATTTATAAGAATTTTGAAAACTCAAAACAAAATTTAATGATAATTAAAAGTTAAATAATAAGATAAAAATCCTAAGGATAAAAGCAAATGTATTTTTAGGATATTTTAAATAAAAAAAGATTGAGAAAAAATAAATAAACTAAGTATTTTAAAGAAAATTGAATTTTATAATTAATTAAAAGAATAGATTAAATAAATAAGTTTATTTATGAATTTTATTTTAATCAACCTAATAAAGAAAATATGAAAATAGCTAAGGAAAATTAGGAAAATATTTTTAGAAATTTTAAGAAAAATTTTTAGAAGTGAAATAAGTAAAATTAAAAAATAGTAAAATAAAAGAAAAAGAGAAAAAAAATGAAAAGAGAAAGGGAAATTTTTTTGGGGGAATTGAACCCAAGGACGTGGAGGGAGAGAGAAGAAGCACACCCACTAACCAATTAAGCTACTCATTTAGGGTAACATATCGACGTGTTATTTTAACATAAGAAGGGAACATCAATAAATGCAGGGTTCGAACCCACCCCTTTAGGCACGTTAGGAGAGTTAGGAGACGAGAGTTGCCACTGAAACCATTAGGCTCATCGCTCGCACTTAAGGATTTATTTTATCCTATATCCCTTCTTTATTTTCTTCTTCCTTAAACTGCCATTGACGCATGTCTTCAATCTCGAGGAACCCTTTGCAACTTGTCACTTAGCCTAAGTAGTCTATCTTTGTGACTAAGCAGAGCTATAATTGACCTCTAGGGAATAAAATAAACAAGGAATGACGGTGAAAACGGCTATAAAAGGCCATGAAAGTTGAAGCTTGAAAACTCAAAACCCAATGAACTTTCTTCCCTTGATACTCACTACCCATTCAACCAAATCACTTTGTTTCAATCCTAGAAGCTTCGTAATACCTCCAGCAATAATTCAGTTAAAGAAATTTGAAGAAAATCGCAATGGATCACAAATTTGAATGTTGGCTAGAGCACTCGTCGAAAACTGTAAAGCTTCGTCAGAAAATTCTAAATTGAGGTAGGAGGAGTCATTTTTCTTCAATTTCAATTAATAAAATCATTCTAGGGTAGTTGAATTTGATTTTCGGAGAATTTAACATCCTAAAACCAAGGAATACTCAAAAATAAAATTGAAATAGAAGAAAACTGAAAACTCAAATTTGAAAGTTTAACTTTCCTTGCACAAACCTTCAATAATTCAATTTTAGTTAATATTAACTATATTATTCGTTGTTGAATCGTTCTGCTTGAAGAATTCTCTAGAATTCATAGAGAAAACCAAAATCAAAACCTTGAACTAGCTTTTATATTTCATTCTCAATCTTTAAGGAATTGAATTTCAAAATCTAGTACCTAGTGCTTGTTAGATGGATGATTTGTCCACTACTTATGGAGAAAAACACGAAGAAAGGTAGGAAAGAAACTAGAAAAAATTTGAAAGCAAATTTGAGCCAATAATGACCATTTTGCCCTTAGGGTAGAAAATGACCATTTTACCCTTAGGCCAAATTTCTGATTTTTCTCTTTTAAGCTAGGACAGAAAAGAATTAAGTAGGGAACTACTACCTATGTTCTAAACAAGCCTTGATATATATAATTGTGTAGCATAATTATAGAAATTTGATAATAAATGACTAAAAAGTTATTCACCTCATACAACAATGGTATGATCAAGAACTCTTTAAGAATGATTTGATCAATCTTATACTCACATTAAAAATCATATTTAGGAAGAAATACACATAAAATTAAAATATTTGTGAAAAATAACTAAAACACCCTTCCTTTGGAAAATTTGAGTATTATTGTTTGAAATCAAGGAAAATAAGCCAAGAAATGTTACATTGATAATACTAAGTTATTCAGGTCTATAAAGTTTGAAAATTGACACATTTACTCAAAAATTTAATTTTTTTACTGAGAATGACCAAAATACCCTTGGTCAATAAATTTAGGAAAAATTTGTGAAAAGATAGGATAAATCTTTTGGAAACAAAAGAATGTGATAATGGTTTAAAATTAAGGGGAAGATTTATTTTAAAATTAGGACGATTAAGCTATTGTCTTCTATTAAATTTCTAAATACTCTTTTTCTGTACAACTTTAAAAAATAAGAAATCTTGACACGAACTTTGAAATATACATATTAACATGTTATCCTATTAGATATATTGAACTTTACTCTAAAAAGAACTTATATTTGAAATCTTAAATAAGTAATGAAAGAAAAGAAAGTCAATAAGTCTCTTTGACTTAAAAGATCCCCCCGTAGAAAGAACTAGTAATGGTGGATGAAATGATCAAGTGATATTTAATTATTGTGATAAAGCGGGAATTGTCCATTAGTGGATAATATTGGGATCTTGTACCATGAGATTTGATTGAAGAAAATAGAGGTGAAACATTTGAATAAAACGTGTGAGATCAAAGAATGGAGAAATGCAATGGGATGACTACAGAAGGTACCTGAGGAATGTATGTAGGTTGTGGAAGTCCTTGGGGTGTATAGGCACCAACTTTGTAGACTGTCTAAGTTAAGAAGTCACACAAAGCCGATTTGGTAACCTCGACAAAGTAGAGAATTTCCAAGGTTAATAGAGAGTATCTGAGCTTAGTACCAACTTAAGATATGTACTCTTGATTGTCATCCAATAAGTTGCAAATTATGGATAAGATAATACGTTTCACATAAGTCTTCAAGAGTAAGTAGTAAGAGGCAGTGAGGAATCCCAAAGCGTTAGTAATAAATTTATAGGATACAATACAGTGAGTTGAGAGTAAACGTTCACAAGTATGCTAATTAAATATGTTTGATGAAGATTTAGTGACTCACTCCTACAAACTAATATTTTCAGGAAAATATGTCTAACAAATATTGTCCTCTATTTCATTTGTCCATCACCTTACTCTGTGGACGTTGGACGAGAGACCCATTGTACTTGTTAGACACTTATACAAGTTATGTATACCTTTTTCCCTACAGAACCATTTACCACTACAACACCTGCCCAAATAGACCTCCCAATAATGTTAACTCAAGTGGTACCTCCTAGATTCTTTGAATCACCTCCCTGACTTCCCTCACACCCTAGGAGGAGGCAACCAAGTAACCCCAATCAAACCCCTTCCTTTACCCATACTAGCACTAGACCCGTCAGACTACCTCCCAAGGTAGAATTTTCTAAAGAGGAAGACCCATTCGAGAACACGGGAGGCGAATCTTATATTGTCCTCTATTATGTAGAAGTAGTATAGCTTTATGTACATTATTGTAAATTAATGAATGAAAGTAACTTTTAGCCGTTGTACAATTTTTATCAATAGGAATTAAGGATGTTACAGTTTGTCTAATTTTTAATGAATTAGTAGAAAATTTAGGACGTTTCAATATTGATTAATTGAACTGTACATTATAAAACAATATATCCACCTTAATTTACAATAATCTTATTTTTCTTTTTAACATAAATGTATGAATATATAAAAGGGAGTAATCAAATGATACCAATGTAAACTACAACAATTATTACATCATTTAATAACTTTCACTTGCATATTTTTCTTTAAGAACCTACCATTGGATTGAAATTTTCTTTCATATACATCATATCTATAAAATTTTATATTAATCAAATATCATTTCATACCATATTCAAATAGATTAAAATTCATATAATATACACTTTTCAAAATACACTAAAATATGAATAATTTAATCACTATCTTATTGATGTTCAATTTTCATAAAATGTGATATAAATAATCAAGATAATATACAATTATAATTTAACAGTTGAATTCCTTATCAAATTCACATGTTATATAAAATTATTGAATGAAGTAATAGTTAGTGTAAGTTACACTTATGTCATTTGATCTCTCCCAATATATGAATATTTATAAAGTAGTTGTTAGAGAGATAAACCTATCCGCATTAGAATAAGGATACCAATGACAATTTACTTCACATTTATAATATTTAATATATACAAGAAATCTTCAATTAGTTAAATAATAATAATTTTAAATTTTTTTATTGAATGATAAAATAGTTGGTGTAAGTTTCTCAAGTGTCATTTAATATATTTCCATATATAAATATTTTTAAAGAAGTTGTTAGAGAGGTAAAACTAATTGCATGAGAACAAGGATATCATTGACAGTTTACTTCACATTTATAATAATTAATACAAATTACTACAAATGTTTTCTCTTAAAATTGTTGTTAAGGGATTTCTTGAACAAAATTTTTTTAGAAGTCTATTACTTCAATTAGGTCTGTTTGGGTAAACTTATCCACAAGAACATATAGGAGAATAAAATAAAAAGAAAAAACTAAAATGAGTTTCTTCGTAAGTTAAAATTAGCTTATAAATAAGATAACTTGCAAATTTTTCTCATGTAACTTCTCTAAAATGTAAGTTTTAACAAATACATAAGCTATTTTTTACTTATGGAGAAGTTTATTTCATATTTTTCTACTTATTTTTTCTCCTAGATGTGTTTTTTTTCTTCATAAACTTATCCAAACAAACACTAAATAAGAATATAATCATTTATTACTTAAAGTAACATACAAAATAGTGAAAAAAATTTCCTCAAAAAGTTTTATGATATATTTTGTAATTTCAAATGCAGTTGTTAAGATAATGATACAAATTCAAAAAAAAAAAAGGAAAGTAATAAAATATATTTTTAATTATTATTTATGTACAATTAACAAATATAAAAATAATGAATTGTTGATTTGAATAAGTAAAAATATTCGAAAGATCTTGAATTAGATAAATAATAATGATTTTTAAAATATTTATTGAATGATATAACAATTAGTGTAAGTTATATTGATGTCATTTGATCTATTCTCATATATAAATATTTATAATATATGTGTTAGAGAGATAAAACTATTGGCATTAGAACAAAGATACCAATGACAGTTTACTTCACATTTGTAAAAATTAATACAGATTACTACAAATGTTTTCCCTTAAAACTGTTGTTAAGGGATTTCTTGAAAGAAAATGGTTTTAGAAGTCTATTACTTCGATTAGGTTTATTTGGGTAAACTTATCCACAAGAATATATAGGAGAAGAAACTACAAAGAAAAACTAAAATGAGTTTATTTGTAAGCTAAAATTAGCTTACGCATAAGATATCTTGTAAAATTTTCTTGTGTAACTTTTTTGAAATATGAGTTTTAACATATGCATAAGCTATTTTTAACTTATGGAGAACCTCTTTTCATATTTTTCTTCTTATTTTTTCTCCTAGATGTGCTTTTTTTTATAAACTTATCCAAACAAACTCTAAATAAGAATATAATCATTTATTACTTTAAGTGATATACAAAATAGTGAAAAAAAATTTCCTCCAAAACTTTTAGGATCAATTTTGTAATTTCAAATGCAATTGTTAAAATAATCATAAAAATTTTTAAAATAAAAAGTAAAGTAAAAATATATTTTTAATTATTATTATGTATAATTAATAAATATAAAAATAATAAATTATTGATTTGAATAAGTAAAAATAAAGAAGACATGTGGAACTAGATAATGATAATGATTTTCAAAATATTTATTGAATGATGTAACAGTTAGTGCAAATTACACTGATGTCATTTGATTTATCCACATATATAATATTATATAGTTTTTAGAAAGATTAAACTATCTACATTAGACTAAGGATGTCAATGATAGTTTATTTAGCATTTATAATAATTTATACAAATTACCACAAATGTTTTCTCTTAAATTGGTTGTTAAGGGATTTTTTGAAAGAAATTTTTTTTACAAGTCTATTACTTTGATTAGGTTTGTTTGGGTAAACTTATCTACAAGAACTTATAAGAGAAGAAAATAAAAAGAAAAAACTAAAATGAGTTTCTTCATAAGCTAAAATTAGCTTATGTGTAAAATAACTTGTAAAATTCTATCATATAACTTCTTAAAAAGATAAGTGTTAACATATGCATAAGTTATTTTTAACATATGAATAAGCTCTTTTTGATGAGGAGACAAAAACACAATAACAATTAATAATCCAATAACAAAGTAAATGCAATGGAAATACACCTCTCAACTTGCAAGAATCGTAAGGAGCAATAACAAATCACCAAATCAGGTAAAAGATACCAAAAAAATTTAACTTGAAAAAACCCTCAAAAAATAAGGGTAAAAAATCACGGGTCGTCTAAACCAAAGAAATAACTCCTCTATGATCAACAAGGTACAAAAGAGTTTCAATCAAGTGCACAAAAGAGGGTTAACAACTAGACAAGCAACAAAGCCATAAAAATTACAAATAGAGAACCAAGAAAATGAAAAACCTCAAATAATAAAGCTATTGTGCAAACTGAATATCTCACAACTTATATCTAATTTTCATGACACAACCATTTAGTATGAAGAACGAGATGTTACAAACGTGATATCAAAATTTCAACTCAATTAAATGATGAACGAATTTGTAGTAGCAATTTTATTGTAACTACTTTGTGTTTGAGCAAAAGTTATTTTCCCTCTTCTTCTCTCTCTAATGGTTGGTGTTCTCTTTTGTTTTAGATCTAATTGTCTCTCTATCTTTTCTTATATCCCTCTCCACTCAAATAAGTGAGAAATGTGGTGGACTTCTCGATATTGGATTTTTCTTCATATAGGAAGAGAGTCGAATACTCAACATATATCTTCCTTACAACTATGTGGATATAATCACCAAACTAGCAATCTCACAAAAAGATTCAAACTTTTCTCTTTGTAATGTTTTTAGTAATCATATTAGCACTATTATCATCAGTATGAATTTTAACCAACTTCAACAACTTAGCATCCAAAACATTACATATCCAATGATATCTTACATTAATATGTTTGGACATTGAATGAAAATTTGTATTCTTACCAAGATTAATAACACTTTAATTGATAATGTATATTTTGTCCTGCACAAAACCAAGCTCCTTTAAGAACTTCTTCATCCATAACAACTCCTTTCATGTTTCAGTAATGATAATAAACTTTGGCTTTGTAGTAGATAATGCCACACACTTTTGTAGCTTTGATTATCAAGCCACGACTCCTCCTACAAATTTAATCAAATAGCCCAAAGTGGACTTTCTAGAATCAATGTCTCTAGCCAAATTTGAATATGAGTAGCTCGCCAAAGTAGGCTTATCACCTTCAAAGCCAAACTTCATATCAACAGTACCATGAAGATAACTCAAAATTCATTTTACGACATTCTAACGCTATCTACCTAGGTTTGACAAGAATCTACTGAGTGCACCCACATGTACAATATTTGGTCTTGTACACACCATTGCATACATCAAACTACCTACTGTAAATGCATAAGGAACTCTCCTCATGTCTAGCTTTTCAACTTCATTTGAAGGACTTTATTTAGCACTCAATTTAAAATGATTTTCAAGAGGAGCACTCATTGCCTTAACATTTTTCATCTGAAATCTTTGCAGCACCCTTTTCATATAGTGTTCTTATGACAAACAAAACTTTTTTTTTCTCTATCATCAATGATTCTTATACCAAGAATCTATTTAGCAGCTCTCATGTCTTTTAGGGAAAATGACGCCCAATTGCTTGTTCAACTTGTCAATCTTGAAAGCATTTTTGTCAACAATCATCAACACATAATAATAAGATATTATAGTCGTCATCAGCAAATTTTTAACAAAGACACAATGATCAAAAGTAGTCTTCTTATAGTCTTGTTCACACATAAAAGACTCAAACTTCTTATATCATTGTCTTGGAGTCTACTTCAAACCATATAAACTCTTTTTCAACCTACAAACATAGTCTTCCTTACCTTTAACTTGAAAACCATCATGTTGCTTCACGTAAATCTCTTCTTCTAAATCACCATCAAGAAAAGTAGTTTTCACGTCCATTTGTTCTACCTACAAGTCAAGAGTAGCAACCATATATAAATATTTTTAACCATATATTTATTAATTTAATTAAATATTTGATTTAATTTTACCATTAAATGAAATTAAATCAATATATTTTTAGTTTATTAATCAAAATAGAATTATCATACTTTCCACAAAAATACATAAATTCTGACAAAAAATATTAAATATAAGATTTAAATAATCTTTTGATTAATATAAAAGAATTTTTTTATTTTAATCTTTTAAAAATTTAAAAATTATCATAATAATATATTATTTAATAATTATATTAATTACGTTAAATATATGTTATGTGTTTCTTTCATTTTATTTTATTTCATAAATTTCAACATTCAATCCATATGAATTTTTTAATTATTAATCAAATATAACATAATCATGCTTGTTACGCAAATTTGTAAGTTACCTCATACGATATTAAATTAAATATAATTAACTATGTATGAATAACACGATTTATAATTAATAAATATGAATAATTACTTTAATTATATATTTATTAATTATATTTATAATCAATGTCATTCACTTTATTAATTATACTAATATATTTAATCTTACATTTATTAATTTAATTAAATATTTGATTTAATTTTAACATTAAATCAAATTAAATCAACATAAAATTTTAGTTTATTAATCAAATATAACATAATTATACTTTCTATGGAAATACATAAGTTACACACAATGATATTAAATACATAAGTTATATTTTATTTTAGTTCTTTAAAAATTTAAAAAGTTTGATTTTAATATTTATTTTTAAATAAAGTGTTAGTTGATGATATAATAACAATTTTGACAATCCAGTTACATATTATGTTTTCCTTTACAAAGTACGAGGACAGTCATGTGTAATTTTTTTCAAATAAATTATGTTTTAAACTTCTATCTATTCAAAATAATTAATATTGTTAAACTAGCTAATGAGAGTACAAACACAATTTTCACCAAAAAATTGCATATATGACTCTAGACTCTAGTCAACTTTGTTGTTAAATAGGGACTAAAAAAAAAGATAATCTTTAAAGATTAAATTAAAACAAAAATCTTTTAGGGATTAAAATCAAAACCTCCTTAGTTTTTAGGAACAAAAATGTTATTTAAGCCTAAATATAATTAAATATTTATAAATAATGTGATGACTAAAATAACCTTCAAGACCCCATAAAATAGGATGTTTTTTATATTAATTCTTTAAAGTTTTTTTTGTTTTAGTGTTTTACAAGTTTTGATTTTAGTCTCTACTTTCAAATATAACATTAACAAATAACATAATAGTGATTTGATAATTCAACAATTTATCATGTCTTTAAGGAGTGTGACAAAACAATAACATGTAATTTTTTTTTAGTAAACTACATTTACAAATCCCTATCTATTTAAAATTGTTAATGATATTAAACTAATTAATGAGATATTTAAAAATACAATTTGACAAAAATATTACACACGACTATTTGATTAGACTTTTTGATGATGTAATAAGTCAATGAATTACCAATGTCATTGTTCCCCCATCATTTAACAATATTTCTTAAAAATAAGTATTAAAAGTAAAAAAAAAATCTTTAAAGGACTAAAAAAAACCTATTTTTCAGGAACAAAAAGGTTATTTAAGCCTAATGTGATTTATAATTTATAATTAAGAATAATTACCTCAATTATATATATTTATTAATTACATTTATAATTAATGTCTTTCTATTTGTTAATTATATTAATTACTTTAATTATACATTTTATAATTATATTGATTAATTTAATTATACATTATAAAACAATATATCCACCTTAATTCTAAATAATCTTATTTTTTTCTTTTTAAATATATATATGACTATATAAAAGGAAGTAATCAAATGATATGACTGTAACCTACACCAATCGTTACACCAACTTGCATAATTTTCTTCAAAAATCTATCACTGGATTGAAAATTTCTTTTACATAGATCATATCTACCAATTTTATATTAATCAAATATCATTTTATACCTCGTTCATATATATCATAAATATGAATGATTTGATCACTATTTTATTGATGTTTAATTTTCATCAAATTTGACATAAATAATTACAATAATATATAATTATAATTTAGCAGTTGGATTCCTAATCAAATTCACATGCCATATAAAATTATTGAATGAGATAATAGTTAGTGTAAATTACACTAGTGTCATTTGATCTCTCTCCATATATAAATATTTTATAAAATAGTTGTTAGAGATATAAAATTATTCACATTAGAACAAGGATATCAATGACAATTTACTTCACATTTATAATAATTAATACAAATTATCACAAATATTTTCTCTTCAATTTGTTATTTAAGGGATATCTTGAAACAATAATTGTTTAGAAGTCTATTACTCCGGTTAGGTTTGTTTGTGTAAACTTATTCAAAAAAACTTATAAGAGAAGAAAATAAAAAGAAAAACCTAAAATGAATTTTTTCATAAACTAAAATTAGCTTATGCATAAGATAACTTGTAAAAATTCTCTCATATAACTTCTCTAAAAGATGGATTTTAACATTTACATAAGCTATTTTTAACTTATGGAGAAGCTTTTTTTATATATTTTTTTCTTATTTTCTTCTTTTAAATGTGTTTTTGGATAAACTTTTCCAAAAAAACTCTAAATAGGAATATTATCATTTATTACTTAAATTAATATACAATAGTGAAAAAATTTTCCTTCAAAACTTGTAAGGTCAATTTTGTAATTCCAAATGTAGTTGTTAAAATAATCATAAAATTAAAAAAATAAAAAGAAAGTAGTAAATATATTTTTAATTATTATTTATGTACAATTAATAAATATAAAAAAAAATTATTTGAAAAAGTAAAAATATACAAGACATCTTCGATTAGTTAAATAATAATAATTTCCAAAATATTTATTAAATGATCTAACAGTTAGTGTAAGTTTTACTAATGTCATTTAATCTATCCCCATATATAAATATTTGTAAAGTAGTTGTTAGAGAGATAAAACTATTTATATTAGAACAAGGATACCAATGAAAATTTACTTCATATTTATAATAGTTAATACAAATTACCACAAAATGTTTTCTCTTAAAATTGTTGTTAAGGGATTTGGTGAAAAAAAAATATTAGAAGTCTATTACTTTGATTAGGTTTGTTTGGGTAAACTTATCCATAAGGACTTATAGAAGAAGAAAATAAAAGGAAAAAACTAAAATGTGTTTTTTCATAAGTTAAAATTAGCTCATGAATAAGGTAACTTGTAAAAATTATCTTATGTAATTTCTCTAAAAGATGAATTTCAACATATGTATAAACTATTTTTAATTTATGGACAACCACTTTTCATATTTTTCTTCTTATTTTCTTCTGTGTTTTTGAATAAACTTATCCAAAATAACACTAAATAGGAATATAATCATTTATTACTTAAAATAATCTACAATAGTGAAAAGTTTTCTTCCAAAACATTTAGGATAAATTGTGTAATTTCAAATGGATTTGTTAAAATAATCATAAAAATTTAAAAAATATAAACGAAAGTGATAAATATATATTTAATTAATATTTATTTACAATTAATAAATATAAAAAATAATAAATTATTGATTTGAATAAATAAAAATATATACAAGACATCTTCAATTAGTTAAAATAATAATAATTTTTTATATATTTATTTTAATATAAAATATAAAAGATAACAATAAATGTTAATATTATTACAATTGATTGATTGAAATTAATTAATAACACTAATTACTATGATTTTATAAGAACACTATATTATTATTATTATCATTATGATTAGTTTTATTATTGTTACTACAATTAGAATTACAATTAGAGTTTATTGATCCAAATTAATTAGTAACACTAATAATTATTATTATTATTTAATAATTTATAGTATTTATGTATTATATATAATGACACTCATAAAAAATTATTATACTATAAAAAATTCTTATTCTTATATTAATTTAATAAATGTTGATGCATATTTTATTTTTTTAGTTTTTAATTCATGAAAACATATAATCAAAATAAGTAAAGTGATTATGATTAGTATATATTTTAATTTTAATTAATAAAAGTAATTATGACTAATTACTACAATATATTAATCTTATTTTATTTGGAATTTTTCTCTATGTTTCTAAAAATATTAAGGTCTTGTAATTTTTTTTTTCAATTTCTTCCTTTAACATGTTTAGCACAATATATTGTGATATTAAAAATTATAATCTTTTGATTTAATGTTTTGACATTATAATTGATGAAATTATTTCTTCTGTGTTTAGAACATGTTGTGTAGATACTAATTGAAAACGATAAGCAATGAATATATTTTATTTTTCTTAAACTAATATTATTCATTTCTTTTGTTTTCAATTTTTGTGATAATTTTTCATTTTTTAATTACATTTTTAAATCATTTTAAAATTTATGTATTATAATAAATTCTTCATTTTTTTGTATTTGAAACATAATTTTGTTGGTGATAAAAAGGTAAACAATTAATCAGTTTTATTATTTTTCATTTTTTCCGTATTTTTTGTGTTGTGTTTTCAAAATGTGTGATAATCTATAATTTTTATGATTACATTCTTAAGCAATATTAAACATTTTGTTTTTGTCCCCAATTTATATTTACGCTAAATGATAATAAAATTATTATTGACATTATCACACACTAATTTTTTTTTTAAAAATTTAGTATAAATAATTTTCAATTTTTTTAATGATGACAATAAATAAGAGTTAAAAATAATCTCTTAAACATATGAAATTTAAGAATTTTGTTAGGTTTTAAATAAAATCATAACTTAAAGGTTGTATGACTATGATAAATTTAAGTAGATTTATATTTTCATATTATATTATTTTTTCTATAAAATATATTTATTTTTTTTATTATTTTAAAGTTAGAGTATTTTTTTTAATATATTAAAAAAATATTTATATCCTATGAATACTTTATTTTGTGCATCATACAAGAACATGCACTAGTATGTATTAATTTAATGCATTATAGGAATTTTGATAAAAACTTTTTAACAGGTTCAAAAAACATTTCTTGAATTATTTTTAGAAAAAAATAGATTATATAAAATAAAGGGCGATATTTAGGATCAATGAAGAATATTTTATGGACATGAAATTTTATTTAATTATATATATACAATTAAATAATTTAATATGTAAGTTATCACAAACAATATCAAATATAATTAAATATTTAAAAATAACTCAATTTTTAATTTTTTTTTTAAAATAATTATCTTATTTATAAATATTT
>JAMLFT010007612.1:0-14609 GCA_026544285.1 Pachyrhizus erosus | reverse complement strand
TAATAGCATATTGATAATTATGTTTATTTTTACTGATAAATCATATTTTTAAATTTTTATTTATTCAAAATAATTAATAATATTAAATTAATTAATAATAATACAATTTAAATTAAATTCTTTCACTCTTATATAAAAATAACCTTCTCTCGTTCATGAACGTAAAATTAACTTTGTTAAATCAAAATGAATCACTAATTTTAAAAATAATTTATAATAAAATTACAGGTTCAAACTTTTAAACAAAGTCTTAAATAAAAAAGTGATTAAAAAAAACTTACTAAAATGTAATTAGCCAAAATTTTAAAAAATTATTAATAAAATTAATAATTACTTCGTACTTATATAAAAAAACGAAATTGTCAATTAAAATTACTTATGTTGTCTGGGAAGTAACAGTTTGTCTGCATCAAACAAAGTAAAATAATTCAAACATATGATTGAATTTTTTATCAAATAAATTTAAAAAACTCGTGACTTGTGAGTTTTATAATATTATCGCTGAATCCTTTAATATAAATATTAATATATCTTGGTTTTCACCTTTATTTTTATATAACAGTTGTAGTACATCGATTCTTTGGCATCTAAAGTGCAATTTGTTATTTTTCTATGGATGTAATTTGCTAAATATAATTCCTATATATTACTATATGTTTGGTTCATAATGTCTTTAGTGAAGTAATTATTTATTTTTAAATATTTTTTCTTAAATCTTATAAAATTAAATGGTTATTTTTCTACAATAAAGTAAACCAAATGCGTAAATAATATGATAATCAGATACACCTCTTTTTTTATACAAATCACATATGTTTTACATTAATAATAATCTTATTTAAACTAATTAAAATTATTATAAAAAATGAAATTCTTTTTCTAATTATTTAAAATAAATAAATATTCAAAAATTAAACTCAAGATTATTAGAAAAACTAGAAGAATCTTACCTCAGTGAACTCTCAACAGATGTATCTCCTTTAAATAATAATTCTATCACATTTTCTTTTATTTTAAAAAAATTCTAAGTGTTCAATATTGTTCTACTTATTGTCTTAAACTGCTAGGGGTGTGGCATAAAGACAGAGAAAAACACGATCGAGACCAGTCAGTGAATTAAAGATGTTGAATGGTAAGAAGGATCACAACCTTATCGATCAAGTTGAGTGGTTAAACATTACTTTATCTATTTCTATAAATATTTGTATTTTATTTGAGGATGGTGGATCCACTAGTCATTATTCCTATTAGGTTTATCTTATATTAAACCACACCAATAATTTGCTACTAGCACTTAAACAATACCATTCATTAATAAAAAATCAAATATTAGCATATTTTGATAATATTATTTTTATTAAATTTAAATTATTAATATAAATATTATAATTCTGTATTAACAATGTAATATATTATATTATTATTTAATATATTAATAATATGTTTATTTTTATAAAATTTTAATTTTTGTTAAATGTATACATTTACAAAAGTTAATTTAACGAGTTATTATTGTATTTCTTTAGTGCAGTATATTCACTTGTTTGCCCACACTTTTTTCATTCTAACTTATATTAAAGTATTTTTTTAAAGGAATTTCTATTCAAGTAATTCACACGACTTATTTTATTCAATGTTTTATAATTTTTTTTTATAATTCTCCAGAATGATATATTATTTTTATTATTTTAAGTAATTAAATCATTTTTTATTTCAACCTAAAAATTTTATAGAGTATCTTAAATTTACCTCCCAGTTATCTCACATTTTTGAATTATTTCAACTTTATTTTAATATATTTTATTACAATTTTTAAATAATAAAATATATAATATTAATATAAAAAAGTGTAGGGACTAAAAAAATAATAATCCCTTTTAATTTTATTTTATAATGATTAAAAAATATTTTAACTTGTTTTATAAAAGTTAATTTAATTTGATAACTTTTTATATTTTGAAAAAAAGTTAGTAATGTAAAACTCTAGAAGATATTACTATAGCTTATATATAAATTTATTTAAACATGAATTTTTATTTTAAAACATAAAAATATAATGTGGAAGCTACACTTAACATAAACAAAGTATTATATAAAAATAAAATTTGAAATATTTTATATGTTTAATACTATTTATTTATTATCCTAAGTAGTTGTACAACATATAAGAAAAAGAAAATACAAAAGCATAGGTTAAAACCAGCCATATTCTTTTTTGCATTCGTCTTCAAACTCTCAAATTGCAGGATGTTAAAACGTAAGTGTTTTTGAAGTTTAAATTTTAATGACAACAAACTTACAAAAAACAAATTATAAATTATTTGAACTTAACTACTAATGGTTTGTTTTGATATGTGCTTTAAAAATATAAAATTTATTTAGAAGTATAAATAAAGGTATAAAACATCAATATGTAGAATGTTGGTCTTCTAGATATGTGCTTTAAAAATATAAAATTTATTTAGAAGTATAAATAAAGGTATAAAACATCAATATGTAGAATGTTGGTCTTCTAGATATAGATTTTATCATATTAAAACATCAATATGAAAGTCAATCATGCTTTTTAAATCAAAATGCATACATCTTAAGTAGTATATAATAAGAAAAACATGGTTAAGAAGATATATTTAGTCTAAGGGATAAAATCAAAAGCTACATGTGACCTGAGTACTATAAAAAAATGTATTGTCGAGTAAAAAAAAATAAAAACATAAAAATCTATACTATTTAGAAACACACACTAGAGGTAAATATTATAAGTCTGTATTAACAATGTGATTATTATATTATTATAATATATTAATAATACTTTATTTTTATATTAACAAAAATATTTAATAAAATAATATACTATTTTGTAAATATAAATTCACCACATTTTCAATAAAATTTATTTTTTAAAATATATTAATAAAAGTTAATATAACATCAATTAGTAGTATATTTTTTCAGTGCAGTATATTCAATTTGCTCACACATCCTTCACACTAACTTGCATCTTAGTATCTTTCTTAAGGGCATTTTTATTCAAGTAATTCACACGAGTTATTATATTCAATGTAAAAAAGAAAAATATTCAATGTTTTATAATTTTTTTAAGGTTTCTCCATCATGATATATTACTTTTATTATTTTAAGTAATTAAATCAACTTTTCCTTTCAACCTAATAATTTTATAAAGTTTCTTAATTTTACCTCACTTTTTTAACTATTTATTTTAATTTTAATTTAATATATCTTTATGTTAATTTTTAAATAATAAATAAATATGTAACATTTTATTTTAATAAAAATTTACTTCAAAATCTAAAATACAAAAAAGTAAATCTAAAACATTAAAACATAATTCTAGTTATTCTCATATCCAAAATATTCTTAAATATGTTTCACAAGATGATAATATATTTTGTTTTGACAATTTGCAATCTCTTTGTAAGTTTGTTCTATAATTGGAATGAGAACTACTACCTACTTTAGGTGTTGGAATGTTAATGTTTAGATGATTTAGTAAAAAATCAAAATTGTCATAACTTATTTCTTGTTCATCTTTGATATTCATGCTATGGGACATAATGCATGCACATATTACATGTTTAAATGTATCTGTATGCCTCAAGTACAAGTTAGGCCAAGCATAATTGAGAATCATAACTGAAGCACTTCAAGGATCACTCTATATCTTTTATTGTCATTTCTTTATGTTTCATGTTTGCAACAAATGATCATATTTAATATTATATACACAAATTTTTTTATTATGATCCATAAATCTAGACAAAGGCCTAGTTGCTCACCACTACAACTAAAGCTTTAATAAACCTTATAATAATTTCTTTAATCTCATGTTATTGATATAAAGTATTTACCAACTTTGTTATAATAAATTTAACACTAAATATATTGATATTGTCCATTTTAAAGTTAATATTATACGTACATTGGGTTTTGTTTTCAATTTCTGCCATTGTTATGATCGATTTACTTTATTTTGTTTTATTATCACATATTATATATATATATATTATTTTATAGTAGAAATGACAATCTATGTTTTATTTTATTTTATAGTAATTAAAAATATTTTATTAACTGACCTATATACACACACATTATCTTTTCTGTTTTATTTTTTAAATTTTATATAAGAAATAATAATAATTTTTTTTCATGTTTCTTATATTAACAATATTTGAAAATAAAAATAAAAATAAAAATAAAAATAAAAAGATAATATTTTACATAATGAAAAAAGATAAAATATATTTAGTTACTCTAAAATTTTTCAAATTTGGTTTTACTCCTTAAAAAAAATTGTCTTATTTTCATCCCTCTAATTCAAAAATATAAACGTGTATTTTTTAGAGGTTTATAACTGTCATTAAATAATAATTATAATAATTTTGAAGATAAAAAATAGAGTATTTAAAAACTAGAGAGACAAAAATATGATACTTTTTTTAAAAGGACTAAAACTAAATTTAAATTTTTTTAAAAGAACTAAAAATATATTTTAAAAAATATTTTTCAAAATAAACAATATACCTAATATAATAATATTTGGAAAATTTAGATAAAGAAACCTTGACACATTGGTTTAAATAATGGAACAACCCTTAGAAATATACATTACTCTTGCCACACTAATAGTAAAAGCACTTTAGTATTGTTAATTGTTATTTGATAAGGAAATACTTAACAAAATTGATTTTGATAAAATTAATTTTGAATTTGTTGACTATATTTTATATTATAAATTAAAATATATTATTTGAAAAGGAATTTTTTTACTCAATATTTTTAACATTAATTTTTTTTCTCTCATTTGGAAGTACATTTAATTAGTCAAAAAAACTCTTCTTTTAACTATCTTCAAATTATCCTCCTTATATATATATAGACACACACTCTCACACACACATACTCCATCTTTTTAACTATCTGTTTATTTTCTTTTATTTCTATCTCTAAATAGAATTTTAATATTTTTTAAAAGAAATTGTCAAATAGTTAAAACTACCTTTTTTTAGAAAAAAAAATAATAGTGTAAAATATTAGTTATCTTTTTTAATATGCTAATTAGTTGTTTTCATCCAACAAGAAGGAATTCTTAGACCAATTTAGGCTTTAAGATTCAGGGCATTATTTTTCCTTAGGCTCGTAGACTTAGGTGCTATTAAGGATGACAAAAAAACAAATCATATCCATGGATACCTATGAGTAAAATTCACTATTGATAGAATACGTACATCTAAATGGGTATTTGTCATAATTTAGACATATTTTTCTCCATTTTAAATGACACAAGGGTAGATGTCATACTACCTGTTATTCACTAATTTTTTTTATTTATTTGAATGCCCTTTTTATTTAAATCGACATGTTTATAGTTAATTTATGTTTTGGATTGTAGTTTTATTTGAATTTATATTTTAGAAAAAATTTCTAGATAACTTAAATAATTTTACTTTTTCTTTCAAAAACATGACAATTCTTACACTTATAAAAAGACACAAGTTTGTGGACCTTTAAACTATTTGTTTAGAAAAAATAAAAACGGTGAAAGTTATTATTTTTCACTACTCTTTAATTTATAGATTCACAATTATATTTGTAGCTGTGTCTATTCAGGGTTCACAGAATGATGTTGTTAATTATTTTTAATGTTTATAAGAAGTCTTCATGGATATCTGTATATTAGTAGAATAAAAGAACGTAGAACATTTCAAAAGCAATTGAACCCATTTTCTAAATTAGTGGAAGCCAAAAAATTAATGCCTATGTGTGAATGAGACAATTAGGAGAAGAGGAAAGTGACCAATTGTTCAAAACAATTATTTACAAGTTTTAAGGTGAGGACAAAGTGCATAACCAAGCAAGTGAAAATGAAGAAAGCAAATGAACGAGAAAAAGTGGCATCACAATTGGAGCTGGGTGAAGCAACTCTCACCCTTCCATTTCTCTCAGAAGCCTCAAAATCCTCCCCCACAAATTGGTGGAAAAGAAAGGAGAGATGGTTTTTTTAAAATTTAAGAGTGAGTAACTCTCATTCCCCAAATTTAACTTTTAACTCTGAAGCAAGGAGAAGGAAGTTTCTCTCCTTTCATTAAACATCCAAAACAAGAGAAATACTCTCCCTCCATCCCATTACCTTCCATTTCTTTCTATTCCACTCTGCTACCTCTACTTAAAAGCATCCAAACTTAGTTTAAGCATTGATTCCATCCAATAGTTATTAATTCTGAGTGTTTTATATCTTTTCATGGGCAAATTAACTTCAGATTTTCAACATAAGAAGGAATTTGACACTTGCAACATGCTACCAAAGCATAGTGTCAAGCATTAAGCATGATGAGCCACTGAAAAATCATCTACACTTACGGGAATAGGATTAATAAAATAAATACAATATGAAATCTTAAAGCACAACATTACTATTACTCATCATGATCCATGTTTCCATTACAAAATGTGAGATGATTAAATAAAGTATAAGTTTAAATTCCCCACTAGCTTGCTTTAGATTTTCTAACATCCTCCTTTGCCAGCTGAACTTCTCTCTCTTAATGCATCCTCAGCTTTGACTTTCTCAGGAACAAAATCTGAACAAGCAAATAAAACCTTGTAAGTAGGATTAGGTGAATGCAGGCAAAGCTAAACTCAAGAATAGGATAGCATTGCAACAGGGATAGAAAATTACCAGAAAGAAAGTCGTATCTCCTCTGCTTACTAACAACATGTGCTGAAAAGAAAAGCAGGTGACTAATCAGGGATTGGAAAATATTTAATATACTAAATTAACATGTAAGCAGGCACAAAAAGGCTCAAGAATCAATTCCTATGGTCATAAAATGTAGTAGTTCTACAGCCCACTTGGGTGATACCTCCAAACTAAATCTTATGGTGTTAAGTATTTTAAATTTTAACAGTCGACCAATTAAAAAGGGTTTCACAATATTGAGCAGTCAAACTCCCCCTACCTGCGTTTTCTCGTATTGAAGAGACCAAAGAAATTAATGAAACCAAAGTGTAGTGAATTAAACATTGGTTGCCTAATCAATGGATAAGATTAATGACTTTCCTCTAGACTCTTGCTCTTTCTGTTTTTCAGGATAGATGTTTCCTTTGCAATAGCAAAGGGAAACAGAAGACAATCTTTGCATTAGTTTTGGAGGAAAAAAAATATTTTAGAAAATAGTAGACATTAGAAAACATGCCCAATTCCCTTTGCAATTTCTCAGCACTGATGAAGTTGAACAATTTTACAATATCTCTATACCATTCAAGCATAGTTTAATACTATTTTACTTTTATTGAATATAAATTGGAATAGAGGTTACCACTTCCCACAACCAAGTGATGGTGCTGAATCTGTTGCAGTGACAAAATATATAGTTCACTGCGGTTACAAGTTAGAGGTACGCAGAATCTGGAGAGGTTTGATGATACTCCCTACCTGAAGACTAAACCCTTTCAAAGACTCACCTACCTCACCTCAAAATTGTAACCAAATAATGTACAGGAATTCTACTCGAGCAGTTTATCTTCAAAGTACATTGAAGAAATGGTCAAATTATAATAATAAGCCTAAAAACTCACAAGCCTTGAATTGTTTTCAACCAATACTAAAGAAAAAAAAAATCCTTGAGTTTTCAAAACATAGATATTAACATCAATGTCAGAAAAAACAAGCAGTTAGAAAATGTTATTGGACCATCAGGCCAAGAGTAGCAATCACCCATGCCTTTCAAGCTCAGCGTTTGATAGGCTATGAACCGTGTGGCCGAGAAACAGACCACCCCTAGCCAGCTGAGTAACAAAGCCTCCATTAAGCCTAACGCCTAACATAGGCTAACTTGCCATTGCAGCCAGACGGATTCGGTAGACTGTCACTGATTATAACTAACCCACTCCATCATATCACAGCTTTAGGGCTTAAAGTGCCTGTGGGCCACGAGCCTAGTACAGCATGAATCTAGATTTTTCCTACACGTGATTAAGGCACAATTGGCATCGAAATTTTAGATTCTTATTACACATGACTAAGACACAATCGGCATCCTACACGTGACTAAGACACAATTGTCATTGAGATTGTAGATTCTTCCTACATGTGACTGAGGCACAGTTGACACCGAGATTCTAGATTTTTCTTACACGTGACTAAGGCACAATTGGCACCACCCCCTCTGAGTCACTCAGGTTTCGTATGGAACTTTAAGACTCCCCAGCAAGCAATTGTGTTCTCTAGGGTTCACAATTATACACTACATTGCAGCAAACACTGGACGATAGAACCCAATTTCGAACTCACGTATCGATAAAACATTACCTAGGTGATCGTAACTGAGGGATTTCTTGCGGTCCTGAACACAACAAGCATAAGCGTCCTGCGTGAATTGCTCAAGGAACTTCCCCTGCAAGGAAAAGGGGAACAATGAAGGAAAACGAAGAAAGATAGAGACATAAAAAAAGAGGAGAAGAGATAGAAACAGAAGAAAAGGACGGAAGGAATAGAAAACCTACCACAGCGTTGTTGATCATCAACAATGCTTCCTGAGAAACACGCAAATCGGGATCTTCGCCCTTAATCATCGTCTTGATACGATTAATCGGAAACGTGTTCCTTTTCGCCTCTTCTCCACTTCCTTCTACTCCTTTTTCGGATCCCTCGTCATGCCGTTTTGAGTTGCCATTGCTGAGCTTGGCCTTCTTATTCGTCTTCTTGTTGTTCTCCTCTTTGGTTATTTCTCCATCTTTCTTCGTTTTGCTATCGGTTTTGGAGATTTCTGCGTTTTTGCTACTCTTCTTTTCAGGTTTGGGAGTGTTGGAGGAAGCCATTGTATTGTATAACAGTGTCAGCACTCGGCACGAGATTCACCCTCTCGAACCGTGCGTGTACCCAATTTGAAATTCCAAATTTTATAGTCGAACTTCGTCTGTAAATTGGGCCTATTTACCTTTTTCTTGTGAGTTCAACAAAATGGGTCTGGTGTTGGACTCGGGCCGTTGAAACAAAGGAAAACACACTTGTTATTTGTACCTTCTTTTATTATTAATATATGTTTTTATATAATTTTAGAAATATATTTTTTAAAAATATTTTCTGAAATATTAAATTTTTTTTAAAATACATTAAATATTTTAAAAATACTTCAAATACTTTTTTAAAATATTAGAAGTGTTGTAAGTAAAACTTAACTGTATTAGAAAGGAAGATGCAAAGAGTGTTTTTGTGGTATAAATTGCAGCAAAATTTCTATTTTTTTATTGTTAAAAATATAAATGCAAAAAAAAATTTACTTTACAGATTAGATAGAAATAAATTATTATTATATATGTGTTACATGTATTTATATATACACATAGATATAGATTTTTTATAAATGATTATTTTTATTGTACAAAAAAAATTAAATATAATTGAGATATCAAATAATTATGAATATATATGTATGAAATTATCATAAAAATCATAATTTTTATAATAACTTATCTTACCTTATAAAGAAGATAATTAGATCTAGAAAAACAATTATTATAAACTTTTATGTATGAGTGATTATATTATAGAAATTTTCATAAAAAAATTATAATAATAATGATTAAATAAGTTATGACTATTTTTTTATAATAATTTTTTGAATAGAAAGGCGTGATAGATAGTATGATTAGATAAAGACTTAATTATAATTGTGAGAATTCATTAAGAATAAGATGTGTGTACATATGGATACATTGTCACCATCAAAACACATTATATGCATAAAGCTATATGCCTTAGAATAAATTATAGTGTACTAATGTTATTATTGTCTTATTATATTATGTTTCTCGTACTATATCCACATATATATATTTTTGGTAAGGGTGAGAACTACCATTATGCTATTGTCTCGAAGGTTTAAGCTACGAATGAGTACCTAGAGCATGAGTACTTGGGTTAGCCAAGTTAGCTATAAGGTATGGTGGATGTGGTGGAAGCTATATTTGGTACACTAGAGATCGCTTATGGTGTGGCCTTATGTGGGCCTAAGAGGTGACAACGTGAATGCATGAAATCCTAGGAGTGGGCTATAACCCATGTGTTGGGATGAGCGATGCCAGTTCACACACCTTGATAAATGGTGGGAATCAATGAAAGAGTGGAGGGTATATCTCTTGTGGGAGGTCCCCTGGTAGATTATGCGTTATGATCATATATATAAATAATAATGACTAACAAGTTGGAATTGTGTCAAAAAATACCGTGTTGATACAGATTAGGGATATACTTACCTCTCATCACTTCCTAAGGATGATTTGTGATGATGGTTGATCAATTAGGTGTATGGATTCATACAATGAGGTTGTGAAAAGAATGACATGATAACAATAATGATAAAGACGATATGAGACTTAGATTATTTTAGGCTTCCCTTGCTAATTTGGTGTATATGTAGAATTATCTATTGTGTGCTTATGTACTCTTCCCATGGGTGACATCAAGAGAATGCAAACTACCTTAGTTATTTCTTTATTTTTATAGATAAACCTAGTGATAATGGACATATGAGTGGACTTCATCAAGGAGGGACATTGAACTCATTATATTGAGTTGGATAGGTATAAGTATTGCAAAGTGTACGTCCCTTTTTATTTTAATTAAAGAAAATCTTATAATTATTTTATGATAGATTTTTAAAACCTAATTCACCAAGGGTTACAATTGAAAAAAAACCTAAATTCGCATACACATATAGGTAACTTGAATTTAATTACAATATACTCAAAATTAATATATAAGTAAAGGTCAAATATAAGTGTACAAAATTGCATAACCTAAAGTATTACATAACTCAAATATTTGGCTAGCATATTAAACAACAGGTAATCTAAGCTGATCGGTAATATCAAATTTTAAATTTTCAAATTCCCTGCCAGCTTCAAATTCGCCTCTATACTAACCAATTTTTAATGTTAAACAGCTGGTCACCCTCCATTTTACCTCTAGACTAGGTTATTACTCAAAATTTGATAAAAAAAAATCAACAAAAACACAAGCTCGACAACCATGGTGGTCATGAGAATTTTTCAATTCGGTTTTGCCTAATCTGATCATAATCTGACTAGTTTACAATTCAATAAGGTGCGAAACATGTTTAGGAATGATTATATAGAATTAAAACGAAGAACAAACAACTCCTTTTACCTGAAAATTGGGTTTTTCGACAAGGTCTCCAGCAGGCTCCGACAACTTAGCTATCTCCTAGTTCTTTTCCTTTTTCTCTCCATCAACCGAACTTGAATCTTGTTGTGATCAAAACAAAACTTTCAGCAACTCAACTAAGGTAAAAAAATTTTGAATGGAGGTTGAAAAATGGACTCGCCTTCTCCGTTTTTCCTTCCTCTTATGTCTCCGGTCTCTAGCTATTTATAAGGTAGATGGACTCAAATTTTAGCTTAAAAAATTCGTAAGGGATGGGTGAAAATAGCTGGGTCATTTGCAGACTTGTAGTGCAGTAAAGGAAGCTCAAGATGCAGAGCTCGTGAGTTGCTTCAATGACGACATAATGTTTTTGACTTCGCTTATATGGTTTTTATTTCGTTAAATTTGCAGCGATGGACCTAGTGGTCAAATGACAATTCCTGCATTCCTAAACTTCTATATGCCTCCAAGTCGAGCTCTTCGAACCCGTCCCCCACATTTTTTCTTACTTCGCTCTTTTATTCTCCTTTTTCTTTTAATATTCCTTATATACATTTTTCCTCTTTTTCCTCTTGCCACGAGCTCTCCTAACTCAACTGGCAGCGCCTCTATCCTTTTCCTTAAAGGGCCTGGTTTCAAACTAGCCCTTTCCTTCTTCCGATTTTTTTTGTTCTTTTTCTTCCTATTTTTTTAATTTTTTTTAAAATTATTATTTTTTATTTCTGATTTTTCCTAAAAATTCTATAAAATAGTTTATATTCTTCTTCTCCTATTACTATGTTTTCTTCCTCAAATTGTTTTATAAATCTATTTATTTTAATTATTTGGATATTTATCTTATTTATATTTAATTAGTAAAAGTATATTTCTGATTTCTAATTTTAGATTTTTACTTCTTTATCTCTATTGCTTTCTTCTTTTATTTCTATTTCATTTAAAAGTTTCAAATCCTATTTTTTATCTCAAAATCAAAATATTCTTATTTATTTATATTTGCATTTATCATTTTTCAATTTATCTACACTATTTTACTTAATAACCTTTTATCTTAATTTATAATTTCTTCCCTCAATTTTATCTCTTGATTAATATTTCTTACAAAGTTAAAATATTCTAAACTAAAATTTTTCAATAGTGAAGATAAATTGCTATTTTTCTAAATATAATTTTATTATATAAAAAGTAGGATGTTACACAAAGAGTTCACTATTTACATCTTCCTTCATATCGGTTTACGATTCACAATTATTGTACTATGATTTGAGACTTGTATGTCATTTCCCACTAATTTGGAGCACTTCTTTCTAAAGGATGAGACAAAGGAAAAGCTTGAGAAAACCCTTAAGGAAGATGTAGAGAAAAATCCTAAGGAGGACCTACCAAAGAAGCTAGAGGCTGAGGAAGATTTTGTTGCAATAAAGGTAGTTGAGGCTTGAGTCAAGGAGATGGAAGTTTCTTAGGGAGCCATCTCCATGTCCTTGGAAAACCTTCCTTATTTAGACACTTCTTATGACTTAGTGCCAAATTCTCTATATTCTTCAATGTGGTTTTTTGGTTCTTTAGAGTACACATCATCTTCTCTTGTGATTGATAACTTCACTGGCCTTTGACACCTTGACCTTTTCAATCATATAAATGACTATTTTGGAGACCATAGGGGTGGGAACTAGTTTTATAGTAGGTATTGCTATGTTAAGATGAAAATGATTCGGTACTCTTTTGTGATGGATTTTATGTTATCTTTTTGTTATCAAGAATATTTTCAAATAAGTTTCGATCATGTAATCAAAATGCTGAAACCTATTAATAATAATGAGGTTATGTTTATTTATTATGGTATTACATTTTATATTTCATATTTATTTAAATATATTTTTTAAAATGAAAAACTTCACATGATTTTTTCTAAGTAAAATTAAATAATAGTTTTATTAAAATTAAATAAATAGTGTTTTATGTATCTTTTACGACAATGTAACTAAGGATGTTATAGTACTTTTGTTTTGCAAGATGATTGCAAGTTGTGTTTGATGAAATGTCCAAATGAATTTTGAATTTTATAGTCTTAAAAATTATGTGTGTGATGGTTTTGAAATATATTCTCTTTATCTTTAATCGCATTTCTTCTATTTTTCATTCTCTAATTTGATTCCTTTGTTTTGTATAGCATATTATTGAATCACGATTTAGGAAGAGATCTAGACATCTGGACAAAGCTTTATCAATTCATCTTGCTTCAGAATTAGTTTTCAATTCTCCCTTTGATTCCTCTATGCTTAAGTTGGTTTTTAAATTAAAAAATTATTTTGTTGTTGATTTTTTTTTATAAATGATGTTTTTCCTTTTTTTATATTTTGGAATTTAGTTATGTCCAAAATATTTTGTAAATTGAAAGACTTCATTAAGGTTGCCCAAGAAGAAAGTGAGGTCAAAGAATTCGTGGTTATGATTCATAGACTAAAGGTCATTTTTCTTTTGACACAATGTTTATGCTAGAGTCATCGGGATTGTAATCTTTTTAATATATTTAGTATATTTTGAACAAGTTGGAAATAGAAGTGATATGCTCCTTTTATATTGAACTTAAAAGTTATTAGTATGCTCTTCTTATAATAGAAAATATCTCAATTTATGCTTCTTAGACATTCTTACAGTCTGTCAATTGAGTTTTCTTTTTAATGTTTTTCTATGTAACTGGACAAGGTATTGGACCAATGACAGAAGCCATTTTGTTGAATCAACATTCAACTATACTTTATGTTATTAGAGTTACTATCTTTCTCTCTTGTTGTGTGTGTATTTAGTTTTAGTATTTTTTTTTCCTTACTTTGTTGTCTGTTTTACCTTCTATAACATTTATTGGCAACATCAATTTATTTGTAAAATTAGTTACTTAAAAATATAATATTCTACATGAATGTATTTGCACAGGCTGGTGTTTGGATGGCAATTAATGCATGTTCCGAGGGTGAAGTTAATCCCACCAACTATACTCATTAATACTATGGAAGGATATAGTAATCAATGCCCTTTACTGTCGACCTATAATTACCTTTGTATTGCCTAATTATTTTCAAGCTAAGTAACCTTGGTGCCTAATTTATGTTATGTTGCTAATACTTTTGCTTGGTAGTTAATGGAATGTGATTATTATAATTATATTATTGCAAACTTTAAAAGTATTTTATATTTATTATATATAATAAATATTTAGTACTTTACCATCTAAATTTATAAGAATAAAAAATTCTAATATTTTATAATTAATTATTTTTAAAAAATTTATCATTACCATCATTGTTATCATTATTCAAGAAAATATTAATTTTAATAATAATTATACTATTATTTCATATTTTACAATTATTTTATATTTATTATGCTTAATTAATATTTATTAATATGAAAAATAAAAAATTTA
>JAMLFT010007611.1:0-14610 GCA_026544285.1 Pachyrhizus erosus | reverse complement strand
AATTTATCTTTTAATAAAATTAAATATAAATTTTAGTTTTATTTTTTATGTATATTAATATGTTTAACGTTTAAAAAGATAAAATAAATGTAAGATTTAATGTAATGTAACAAATTTAATAATGATAATGATAATAATAACAACAAATATTTATTTTATTTTTTAAATATATTAATTTGATAGATACAAAGAATTTTTTTGAATGTTTTAGAGCTTGATATTTTTTAACTAAATACACTTTAATAAAAATTAATGTAAATTAATTTTTTAAAATTTTTTAATATGACCTAAAATTGATGTAAATTAATTCATAAACTCATGGTCAACAGTCTTATTTATTTTCACTCCTATCACAAAACAATAAAATTAACAATAAAAAAAAATGAAGAAAATAAAAATATTTCAAAAACAAAGTTCTCTCGACTACAATAATAGTATATCTTACTCTACACAATAAATAACTTATTTAATAATCAAATGTCTTGAACCTGAAGATTTTTTTTTATTCCGATCTAATGCTTAACAAATCTATTAATGTAGTTTTATGCAATAATTGCTATGTGAATATATAAGAATGACTTTCTTGTTCTCCTCAATGGTTACTATTCTTCTATAAAACTTGTCTCTCCTTTATGCGCTTTAATCAATTTTTAATTAAATAAGTGAGACATGAGATGAATACTAAATTCAGAGTCTTTCACCACTTAATGTTCATGAATATTGAATCAAATTGCATTTTTATTCATATTTACCACATAAATTCTATACTGGTAACGGTTCGGGGATTTTAAAGACTTAAATTTTACATAAATAGTTTGAATAATTTTTTCGTGGTAGAAATTGATTGAGTTAGAGTCAGAACTAAGTTTCTTTGAAAAGGGTTCTTATATTAGGTTCTGAACAAAATAAGTTTTAAAAAATAAAAGTAAAAAAAAAATGAAAAGAATATATATTTACACTTAAAAAACAGCTTTATCATCATATCATAATATATAAACAAACTAAATATTTTTTAAAGGGAAAAACTTGCAGCTGTTTTAATCAGAGGGAAGGGAAGTAAAGTAAACAGCTATATCTGGTCAACGGTTCATGCCGTTGTTCTGTCTTTCAGCAGGTCCTCCCCAAGATAAGTTGAAACTAGAAAGTTTTGTCTTTGTCTTGTACAATTCCACCTTCATCAACCTATAGCCCCTTCAAGTGTCTAAATTGATCCCATAGTGTATTTCATTAATGTCAGGTGGTGAAGACAGTGAGGGATTCGGGTACTGGCTTCGATGGCAAGTGCCTGTCTGTGCTTTAATCCTCCTTGTCTCTGTCATAACAGCCTCGATGCACATTCTAAAGGCCAAAGTACAGCCCTTGTACCACAATCACCTGTGGCTTCCCTGTTGGAGAAAACTCAGTCCCGTCTGGCTTTTATTGTGTAGAGCTTTCGCATTCCTTTGCTTCGCTCGCCTTCATTTTGATATTATTGCCTTGGATGGTGCCTTTTCTTTCTATTTTTACACTCAGTAAGATCGTTTTTTCCACCTTTCTTTCTATTTTTATAGCGAAATCAAATCTATTTACCATATCATAATGTAATCCTGTTTCATTGGGTGGAAAATTCTGGAAAATGGAATGGCAAATTATCTTATGACTAAGTAATTTTAGGAATTAAATTGTGAGTCTTGTTCCTTGATCATGGACACCTTTTGATTTGACCTTTTTGCAGGTGGACTTTCACATTAGTTATGATATATTTTGCGGTAAGTCGATCGCTACCATCTCAAGTTTTTTTTTTTTTTAATTGGGATCTCAGATGTCTAGGAAAATCACATGTTCTAGGGAATCAAGAGTTATGATCAGTGCAGTTTAAGGAAAATACAACAGTTATTGTTTTATCTAATTAGCTTCTACTTTGTGTTTGTATTGTTTTTTTAATGTAGTTGGGGACAATAATATCTGCACACGGATGTTGGCAGTACTTAAACAAACTTCCACTTGAAAATGGGGAAATGGCTGAGTTCCTGAGAAGGGATACGGAAGAGAGTACTTCTACAAACTCTATTGCCTATAAAGAGAAAGAAACAAAAAGTTCCATCAGGTTGCAAAGCCAATATGTTGAAGAGGAGTTCAAACAAAGAGTAGGATTCTGGGGCTACGTCATGCAAATCACCTATCAGGTTGGTCAAACTCATATTAGATTCCAATTTTCCTAGGGATAATTATTGTGAAAATTGCTATTTGACGATATGTAGTTCTAGACGAGGTAACTTAGTTGAAGCAAGCATTTTGATCCACTTTATAGCATACAATTCACAAATTCTTGAAGGATTTCTTCTCTTTTTCTTCTTTCATTTTTTTATTGTTATTTTTTAAAATTTGTCACCAGTAATCCGTTGAACTGAAATTCTGCATTTCACAGATAAGTGCAGGGGCCGTCATCCTAACAGACATTGTGTTTTGGTGTGTTATTGTTCCATTCTTATCAATTTCTCATTTCAAATTAAACATGGTAAGTATATCCCTTTTCTATAAGCTGACTATTATTGTGCATGATTTCCATTTCTATTTCTGTGGTTTCGCTGCATACAAGTAGTAGATTAGCTATGCCTAAAGCTTATTTATAAATCCCTTTTGTTCTATAGATTGTTCATTTGTTTGGCTCACAAATCGTGTGATGATTTTTTCTAGTCTTTTTATATTTCATTTCCTCTCATGTTCTTTCTTCTCATAACATTCAAATATAGCCATAATAATTTGCCTATATGGATGATCGATCGATTATATTATACTTGATCTTTGGAAGTAATGATTCGGTCAATAACTTCTGTTGGTTTGCACTTGGCAGTTGATGGGTTTCATGCATAGCCTGAATGCAGTTTTTCTTCTTTTAGATACAATGTTGAATAATCTTGTAAGTAACGCTCACAACGAAATTAAACTTAGCACTGATTTAAGAACGGTTAGGCACTAGTGGTTGTGGTTAAACCTACCCTTGCTGCTCATGGTTTCGATTTGCAATATTCTTCTTTTTCAGCCCTTTCCTTGGTTTAGAGTCTCATATTTTGTGCTGTGGAGCTGTGGTTACATAATTTTCCAATGGGTCATCCATGCCTGTGGTTTTACATGGTAAGATGCAACTGTATTTTCATACTAATTGTGTTATCAGCTAAAAGCTTTCTTTCATCACCCATAGGATTTCTTCTTCTAACAGGTGGCCATACCCATTTCTTGAGCTTAATACCCCGTGGGCTCCTGTTTGGTAAAATACTATAACACTAATGTTTTATCTTTTTCAATTTTTGCCATTTATACAAAAAAAGAGCCTATTTTCACAATTTTATCTACTCTACAGGTATTTGTGCTTGGCAGTAATTCACATACCCTTGTATGGTGTGTATTCATTAATAGTGAAGACAAAAAATACAATTCTTCCCAGATTCTTCCCTCGTGCATTTTTGAGGACATACTAGTTTGGTTGTCATAGGAAATTACGAAAACTAGGAGTGGCTTGTTCACGTGTCTTAACAAACAAATTGTGGTTTACACTTTACACAGGTTTTCTCCTTCAAGGGTTCTTGCAAATGCTTCAAATTAATTACACTAGTAGTACTATTGGAAAATTTTGGATGATTTGTATACTATAAGAAATTACATATAAGATCATGTAAGTTTGACAATGAAAAATAGAGGTGCCCTGAGCATGATGTTCATTTTCATAGTTTTGCTTTTCAATCATATTCTCATTGAAAATTCAGAGTACACAGCAGCAAGACCTGCCCAACTAAAGATCGAACACATATCAATGAAAAAAAAAAAAAAAAGATCGAATACATATAATCGCAGCTTTATCATCAAGTAGCAAGCTGCAAAGATCCTACACGACAATATAGTCCCAAATCTCAACAACCTTAACTTGTAGAATTGAGAATTTTGATTAAAAGTTATTTTTAAAAATACAAAAATGTGTTATAATACGAGTGTGAATACAAAATTTTACTTTGTCAAAAAAAAAAAAACTGAATCAGTTGAACCATATATAAATAAAAAAGATTTACAAACTTAATATTTTAAAATTTTAAATTAAAAGTGATGTTAAATTTACTTATATAATATTATATTGATAATACAATAATTATTGGAAAAGTAAAAACGTATCATACATAATAATATATGATTAGACAATCTTTAATTTACTATGTGATTAACTTTATTAATATTTTATTTTTTGTAATTAAAATTTTAAGATAAAGAAAAGATATTTTATTTTAAAGTAAGAAAAATCTTAAGTTAATTTATTATTTATCAAAGGTTTACATTTACTTCACCCAAAAAATCAAGAAGGCAAGAGTGGAGTTAAAACATTTTAATTGTGATAGCCTAAAAAAACATACTGATAAAAAGACAAATCGTATTAGCAAAATAATATGTTTTTTAAAAATTACAAATAAAATAAAAATATATAAGTTGAAAAGCCAAATCATTTTAATTAGAATGGCAAAAGAAAATAATACCAATAATAAAATCATTAAGTTAAAAATAATACTTTTGTTTTATAAAAATTACATTTAAATAGAAGAAGAAAAAGGATGGGGATAAAACATAGCTCTTCCCCTATCTATAGAAACAAATGAAAGCCAACAACTTATTATATGTCAGATTTGTGTTGTTTTATTTAGCCGACCTTCACACTTAATATTTTATTTTAATAATTCGAATAATTTTGGATAGACACCTTTTTACTTTTCTCAGTTTGTCAAGAGAATTGAAGAGGTCAATTGAACAAAAATGATTTATCAGCGAGCAAAATACCAAATCTGTAAGCAAACCTTCTAAAGAATCCAACATAATTCAAATAGAGCAGTAAACGTTTTATTTGACTGGTTGTGACAAATACAAATACAGTTGAATTGAATTTGCCAAGAAGACAAGAATACAAAGGTGAGCTAAATAAAAGAATGATTACATCTCCAAAGGAAAACAAATCAAAGAATGAAGCAATAATATTTTATCACAAAAAAAAAATATGAAAAGAAAGAAAAATACATATTTGCACGTACGAACAATTTAATTAAAACATAGCAGACGAGATTTCGGAGAAGGGAATTAAGCATGTGCAGAGTTAATTAACGACGCTACAGCGCCTCCTGATCTCGCCTTGGGAGCCAGTTAGCACTTCAATGGAACCCATATGCACCATTGCCTTGGCAAACTTGCGTGCCCATGTTGAACCATGTTTAGCATTGGTCATCACCATTTGCCTGGTTGAGGGACTGTTAAACAACGTCTGATCTGAGGTGAACAAACCACGGTGGTTCATGAGCATCGTGTAGTAGTTGTTGTCCAAACGGTTAGGCGTGGAATCATCAAGCACCACTATGTCATCACTCCGTGGTGGACACTTGGTTTTCAATGAGGTAGCGAACTTGGGGTCCATAGAGGGATCTTGAGGAAACGTGGCATTGAAGGAGTACAAACGGTCAGAGAAGGAGGAACAATGTGAGACACCAATAGAATGGGCTCCAGACAGTGTCACCATTTCATCTGCAGACAACCCTTTTGATTCAAACTTATTAATAAGTTGCTTTGCGTTCAAGGTTGGAAGGGGCAGTTGTGAGGCTTCGTCTCTGGTAGAGACACGACCATCTCTTCGTCCACCTGCTACTACATAGTTTATGCCTCCAACTTTGTTAGCGCTGTCTCGAGCAGCAAAGGCAAGAATGTCAGCACAGGACACAGTGTGAGGACACTCTGCCTCTATTTGGGCCTTGGCTTCATCGATCACTTCGAAGCCTCGTAAACTTGGGTTGTTGGCAGGGTGCTCTCTCTCAGATGGGTTCCCCGGTGTGGATTCTAATAGTACAGAAGCATCACATCCCTGCATATATATTGTTAGAGTTTATTTTATTAGAATTTTGATACTTTTTTTTTAATTTTATATATTAATTTAGTTTAAATTAAAATTCAACCATTCAAATTTTGAATATTTTTAAATAAAATTTATGTTATTTTGTAAGCTAATAAAATAAAAAAAATAATTAAATTCATTCAAATCCTCTCAAATAAAAAAATTCGTTTGAACAAATTCTGCATAGATCTATTTCAATTTTGTTGAAGTAAAAAAATTGGTTTGAACGAAATTATTTGACATTCATTTTATTGTTCTTCTAAAAATCAAGTAATATAAATAAAAAAGAAATAGTTTATTTGAGGATAGAAGAGACAAACAAAAGGAAAGAATAACTCTTTCTTTTTTATTGAGTACTTCATTGTTGAAAATCCAGAGAATTTTCAAGATTACAAAACAAAAGAATGGAAATCTTGACTTAGGACTTTAATATCTTTTCATTTTCTCATGTGAATCAGTTCTTATGAAAATAAATAACTGATTTATTTTTTTTGGAATTAGATATAATTTCTTAAGTTTTAATATAATTCTTGATTTTTATATATGAGTTATTTTTTTTTACCTATTAGTGTTTATTTATACTCTTATTATTTTTTACGTGTTTATCACTCCTAAAATGATTTTGATTTGAAACCTGATTAAAAAATGTTTTTTAGATCTTATTTAAAATGTAGTTGGAATTACTATGAATAGAATATAAATCATTGGTATTTATGGATGCTTTTAATGCAAATTTCCTTCTTAAATATGCAATACTTGATATTTATGAAAGATAACTTAGGATCTCATAACTAAGAAATGGATTGAATGACTATAATCCTAAGATAATGAGATAAAGAAAAAGTTTTTATATATATGATTATTAAAATTACAAAGAATTAAAGTTAGATTTTAATCATTTAATATATTTTAATTTTAAATATTATTTTATAATAAACTTTATTTTCAATTATTTTTTTTAAACAACCTAATCAATCCCTAATATCATTATAAGTAAAGTAAAATTTTTTAAATAGTATAATTATAACTTAGTTAAATATCGATCAATTATTAAGAAAAAGACTTTATACTTATCATCGTCAATAAATAAATAAATAAATATATATAAGACAATAATTAAGCAAAGCAACAATTAATTTCAAAAATTTCCGCTACACATTAATTAACTAAGTGATAGATTGAGTTGACTTAATTAATTTAGGTATAATGAAGATGAACTACTTACCCTGACAAAACAATCATGAAAATGCATTCTGATCAAACCAGCAGCGATGCCTGGGTTGAGAGAAACGGCTTTGTTCACAGCTCTTCTCACTATTGCCTCCGCAGATGGACAACTAGTTTTATAGAAACTCACCCTCAAAGATGCGGAGGCCCATGGCAAAACGGAGAGAATTAGAACCAAGCTAGAGAGCATTACAAGCATATGTTGAAATCTGGCCATTATATATATTAGTTGTTGTATCTGTAATTTATGAATAAAAGTACACAGCAGTGGATATGTGTATTTTAGCCTTTAATGACAAAAAGAGAGAAGAAAGGGAATAGAGTGAGTGATATGCAAGTATGTTTAAGGTGGAGGTGGAGAGAACTAGAGCTGGGTGAATTATATTTATATTGTGATTTGTGAAGGAGGTGAGAGTAGGTCTTACCTTTGAAACCAAAACGTGTGTGGGTGTAGCGTGCTGTATTCGATGTAGTTGAAGCAATCTACCTTTGAACTTTTCATCTGGCTCATCATTTTTGCGTTCATACTAATATACTATTACTTCTTTCTATGTCTCATTCTATTTCGTAAGTAATTTATATTGAATTTTACGACAATGACTATTCGCTGCAAGAGCCACTTGCGCTTACGGAGAACTTTTCTATTCTTTGATGACTGCAATTACTGCATATGGCATTTTAGTTTGATAATATAATAGCATAGGACCTGGTAATGGCAAAGACAATTTCTTTTAGAAAAATTTAATTTTGTCAAGAAGAGAAATGTCATTCTTAACACACGTATTATGCAATATATCAAGCGATAACAAAAAGATGAAATAAATATAAAAACTAATGTCATCTTCCTTAATATATATCAATCAGTTGACCTCAAAATGCGTACTCGAGTGTGCGTTCGTACCTTGAACGTATAAATAAAAAGTCAATTTTAATTTATATTTTATAACTCATTAGTGTTAAAATTTGAGTTTAATGTACTTGGATTATTCAACTTGAGAAAATGATTGATAATTCAGTTGGATTGCCTCTTTGACTTGTATGCTTGCGTATATTGTTTTGAAATCAATTATGCTGATATTGTAGATAACCTTTTTATAGTTAGCTTAATTATCTTCAAGAATTTTTCTTCATTTTTAATGCTTGGGTTCTATATCTCTTGCATATATTAGTTTAAAGTTTAATTTAAATGACTATATATATATTATACAGTCAATTAATTTGAAACAACAGTGCAAATGAATTAAACTATTTATACATTATTTAAGTCGTTAAATGTTTGATTAAAATTATTTGTTTAATTAATTAAACTTAAATTTAAAATTTAATTTAATTATTTAAATAAGTTAAGTTGAAGTTTTATATACTGAACATTAACCATTTATGGATAACTCTCACTTACATGTATATTTCATTAAAATCACATAAATTGTCATGTACAGATCATATATTTTTATTTATAAATTATATATCACCAAATATTAACATATATATTAAATATTACATTCATACAATTAAAAAAATAGTATGTGTGTTTCATGAAAGAATTAAAATCACATAAATTGTTGTATATTAAATATATATTTTTATTTATAAATTGTATATCATCTAGTTTTAAAATTTTTATTAAATATAAAATTGATGTAATTAAAGTATAAATTAAGAAAAACTTTCATAAAAATAAAAATAATTTAATTTATAAATGGACTAAATAAACTAAACTCAACCTTTTTTTTTTACATAAAGTTTTCAATTATTTTATTTAAATAAATTAATCAAATTTGACCAACTCAGTTTTTGCACAGATCAAATCTAAACTTCAAGTAGCAGACTCTTAAATCTTTACAACAATTAACAATCTTACTATACAATCTAGTATATTATTAGATAACTTAATAAAATCTTTTTACAGGCACATTCTAATTAAATTTTTAATTTAAAACTAATTATTCAGATTTATTATGACTGAAATGTCCTTTTAAATTTTATTTTCTTCAAAGCTAACTCCATTATCTTTAAGAGACACACGCAAATCAAACAACATCTGGTGTTAAATTATTAAAATGAAATCTTCAATAATATTTTACCAAAAGTTCTATATCAATCCAACCCCATTCGGTGCATTAAAATTTATAGATTTAAATTTAAATTAAATTTAAGTTTATAAAAGTAATATAAATTTTATTTCTATAAAACTCAATTTTCAAATAAACTTTTATTGTGCAAACATATTTCTTATAATAAACAAACATGTCATGAAAGAAAGTTTATTCTTTAAAAATATCTTCAGTATTCAAAAATAATTTTTCAACTTTTAATCTAACATGCCCTCAATCATTATTTGATATTATTATCCATACTGTTTTGTACATAAAATTTTACATTATTTGAGTTTTTAAATTTGTAATTTTCCAGTTCTTTCATTCGTGCTATCTTGATTTTGTAAACTTGTCAAGAATGAATTTGTTGTTATTTTATTGAAATTATAATTTTATGTCAAAACTGTAACATTTAAGCTTGTTTGTTTGCTACCTAGAAAATTCGTCTTGATTTGGTATTAATATAATGTTACTCCACTTGTTCCTATCTTTTGGATTGGGTGTAATCGGAAGTCATTGTTGCTACTATATTTTCAGGCTCCTGGATATTATACAAGGATGATTAATAACTTTTCATCCCTACCATCTGATGTTAAGTAGTGCCAGGTTGGATCATACTATGAGGATACTAATGCAGTTTTTGATGACACGAGGATACCGATGTTACAAAATAACCAAGGCTGTGAACTTGATGTCTCAAAACGTAGAGCAAAGTTTGGGAATATAGAGCATCAAAAGGGTCACCTAAATCCACAGTCACTGTCATAAATTGCTAATGACAGTTTTTATTTGGAGGAAAGAAAGGTGAAGTTTATATTTGTTAAAAATAAGACAGAACATAAAAGAGAGAGAAGAAAGAAGTAAAATTAATTTATTGTATATTTAAATTTGTATTCAGATTTTATATATTTCTAAAATATTATAACAAGAGCTTGAATAAAAAAGTTATAAAATCATTTCATTAGACACAACAACTAACAAATTATATCTAAGTTAAAAATACCTCACACTACAATTACCATTTTCATAATAAAAGCAAACTTTAATCAAAATTTCAATCAAAATAAAAAATTACGTAGACATTAAATATTTTAATATAACAACAGAAAAATCTTAATGTCAACATTACTCTTTGTGATTTTTTTACAATACTACAAGTTTTGATCTCAAATATCATCCCAAATCTTTGGCGGATTACCTTTAAGTAGATGATCATATTTGGGGATTATATCTCCTAACTTGACATAAATTATATAAACAAGTTCAAGAATGGTTGCAACCTCCTTAATCCATTTTTTATCTTGAAGAATCTTGGCTTTAGGCACCAAATGAACCATGATAGTGCAACAACTTTATTAACATTGTATTCCTTTATGAAATTTATTGTTGACTTGATAAGAAGGAGTATGATAGTCCCAAAAAAAATTTTCCAATCAAGAGATTTACTTCTTGCATTTGTCAAAGCAATGACCAAGATTGTTACAACTTTCATGACTCATGAAAAAAGATTCAACATAAAACCCAAAAAGTTTCAAAATCTTGTTGTTGTTCTCCTCCTCCCCAAGTTTTTTGTGACCAAGAATGACTAATTTCTCTTTAACAATTTTTGTAGTGGGTCCATTTGAATCACACTTCATAAGCTAAAATACCTCCTCAAGTGACATATTTTTCAAATTCACATCTTCCTTTAAAACAATGTGTGACATTTTTTCTCCATAACTTTTATCTCTCATTTTAATAGACATTGGCTCACATCTGGAAGGATCAGATATGATGCAACTCATATATTTAAAACACAAAGAATAATTGATTTCTAGAATTTGTCTAACACTCAATAAACTTTGATTTATCTTAAACACAAATAAAAAAATTTAAATATATTTTGTACTTATTAGAGTTTCGACAACAACAACTCCTTTTCCTTTGACATCAACACTTTCTCCATTGTCAATGGTGACTTTAGAGGAGTAGAATCAATTTAATTCCTTGAAAATGCTAGTATTGCAAGTCATATGATTTGTGCACTCACTATTTATAAGTCATACCTCTTTGTTATTACTTGTTGAATAACAAATAATAGCAACTAAATGCTCCTCATTTTGTCCTTCATTCTTAACAACTTAGGCTTGTTGTACCTGTTGATTTGCTTTAATTTTGCAAATCCTCTCCACATGACCAAACTAACTACAAGCCCAACATTTAATGCTTGGCCAAAACCAACAAAATATTTTAGTATGGATGTTCCTTTTACAATGAGGTAAGGTGAAAACTTATTTTTCCAACCTCCTCCTTTATTGCCTTCCTCTTTTTCCCCAAAAAATTATTTTTTTCCCATAACTATTGTAGATTTGGGTTGTTCCTTTTGTGTATGCCACAAAAGCATCTTCAATATCTTCTTCCATCCTTAAAGATCATTTTTGTTTAGTGGCTTGCAAAACATTCACAAGTTTTGCAATTTATATATTTAAAAATCTTTATTTTCTTCAAGAGAAGAAATTTTTTACTCAAATCTTATTGGAAGACACACCAATATTTTCTCCACAACCCTTTGATCACTTAGTTCCTCACCAAACAATCTAATTTGTATAACCACCTTCAAAAGTTTGTCAGTAAAATCTTTAACATATTCATCATTTACTTTCACTTTTACAGCTTCAAACTCTCTCCTTAAATTTAGTACCTACATTCTTTTTGTTCTTTCACTCCCTTGAAACTCCCCCTTCAACTAATCTCATGTTTTTTTTTTGTAGTTTCAAGAGTCAAAATCTTAATAAATACATCATCATATAGTGTTGCATGTATAATGGTAAGTGCTTTGTCTTCCTTTGCTACTTCACCATTATGACTCCTTATTTGAGCTATTGTTGGGTTGTTTTGTAATGGAAGTAAATTACTTCCATTTTCAACCACATCCCATAAACTTTGAGCTTTGAGATAAGTTCTCATTTTCACAGCCCATAAATGGTAGTGTTCACCTGCAAATATAGGAGGTGGAGGTAAATAACTACTACTAAAGGACATTTTTGTGTTTGAAGAATTTTACGTGAATTTTCTTTGTGGTTTTCTCTCACTCTATTTTTAGGTTTTCCTTTTTCTCACCAATTCTGATTTTTACTCCCTCACAGTCCTTTAAAGAACATGAAGATTCTTAATATCATCTTAAAAACAAAAAAAAAACATAAAAAAAGTAGAAGAAAATAGCAAAATTGATTTCTTGTATATTCAAATTTGTACATATCTTTTGCACACTTAGTAAGAACTTAAATAGAAAAATTGCATAAACATTAAATATTTTAATATGACAATAGAAAATCTTAATTGCCAACAATTATCTTGCCATCATATTTAGATGATTGAATATGTAATGTATTTTTATTTTAGGTTGATAAGGAAAATTTTATACCATTATTTATTTTATACAAGTATTTGTGTGTGAACAAAAACTATACACTAGAGCACATGTTGAATAAACAGATAAGCTTAACACAAGTGATTCTAAGGTGGATGGAAATGAGGGTGAGAGAGGAGGTTTTATGGCAATGCACTTTGGAAGAATGTTTCTTTCCTTCACTCCCTATAGCTTCCAATAATGGCCAGCAAAAGTCCAAACATAAATTAGAAGGTTCAGCTAAAAGCACTATGGTAGCACATCTACGCCATCATAGAAATGTTTTTTTTATTAATTTTGCCTATACTTGCATAACCATCTAGTAATCCCACATAATCTAGATTTTTAACAGATATAGCTACGTTTCACATAATGCTAGTTTCGTGAAATCATATGCTAATCATGGACCTGCATCATTATCTTGAACTATTCAGAATACACAAAGAACTGCTCGTGAACAATTGCAATTGTCTCCTTAAGATGTAAAGGTAAGTTTGTAGATGCTGGAAAGAGTAACACAACATCCATAGAGTGATTATCAAATAGTATTTTTAAACATTATACACCAACTACAATGGAACAATAACCTTTCAAAAAAGCATATAAAGGTTCCATCAAGGTGTGATTACCATACAAATGCAAGCAAATAAAATATTGAGTAGCAGATGTAACACTAGTTGCTTTATTACATTTCTTTCTCGACTAACAAGTATTTGTGGCAGGTGATTAGGGCAATTAGGTTCATGTATATCATCTTGCTCATGATTTTGTTAACTATTTATCTATGTGTGTGATTATTGTCTCGTTTAAATTGACATTGCGGCATGAGATGTACAAAATGAATCTTGGACATACTTATAAAATGAAGCTCATGTAGTTGACACTTCACATCTTGGTTTGTCAATCTTATTCCTTATTGATACATTTGTGTGTTGATGTTTCTTTATGTTTTAAAAAGAGAAATTGGGGTTAAGGGTTTGGCTTTTTATTACTCAAGATGAAGTGAGAAAGAATTATGATAAATATGATTTAAACATGGGTTATGGATACAAGGATCAAGTTGATATTGTCATTTTTCATGATAAAATACAGGGGAGGATTGAATATTGATGAAATAAATTCATGACTTGGTAGCATAAGTTTTTTAAAGATAAAACACTTATTATAATTGGTTGACAATATAAAAAAGAGAAATATATGTTCTATGTTTGCTTTAGACAAGTGAAAAGTAGTGAACATAAGTTATGTTTGATAATATAATTAAATTAACTTCTAATTTTTTATTAGCTAAAAAACTAGTTTGATTGTTTGGTAAACAAATTATTTTAATAGTTTTTAGTGTTTTTTGAAACATTATTTCAAGTTGCATCTTTTAAAATGTTAGCTTCTAGTTTCTAGCTTTTTATCTTTTATTCCTCTTATGTCCTTAAACATTTATTAGATTTTTAAAAAAATATATATATAAGGTAAGATTTTATTATATTTCTTTTCTTTTCTTCCAATGATGAGGTAGAATTTTATTATTTTACTTTTTTTTATATAAGATTGAATTTTCTTATTTTATATCTTTTTATTATATAAGATATTGACAATGTTAGATAATAAATTTATTTATTTTATTTTTATTATTATATTTTAGATATTTTTATATTATAGTATTTATTTTAACTATTATACTACTTATAATATTTATTTCTTTAGCTTATACTTTAAGATATTGATAATATTTTAATATTAAATTATTTATTTTAATCATTATTCTATTCACAATATTTTTTATTATTTTTAATATTGTACTTAAAAATATTTTAATCATTAAACTAATTAACTTAATGAAATGTGATGTATACTTAAAATTATGTTATTTTTATTTTATTTTAAATTTGATTGATAGTATTTTAAGATATAGTATAAAATAAATAATAAAAAAATAAAATATATAAAATATATAATAATTAAAAGTAAAAATAATTTTATTACAAGTCTTTAAAATTAATTAAAAATTA